>DF358022.1:37904-118077 GCA_000787875.1 Solanum virginianum
TCTGATGTTCATGCTCCAATAAGAAAGCAGTCGTTGTGAGTGATTAACCTAATCGAAGGTTAGAGTTGAATACATAGAGAATACAAGGTTTGACTGCAAGACTTCACTACCAATCATTTCAAGTATCTATAACTAAAATCTCTAAAGGGGGGTTTGTGATCAAGAACAAAATTAAATAGACAGTGGACTACGATACGAGAAAACACTCAATTTTAAGGACAACTTGGGAATTGTGTTCCCCATGGTTCGATGACTCGATTAACCTAGATAATATAACTAAAATTAGTGATTCGCATATAGGATGGTAACTTAGGTTCTTCTAACCCTCTTGTGAAGGTGATGGTCAAAATTCACCATGGTGCTTGCTCGGCAACCTTGGTGTCCCAACTAATCATTACCTATTGTCCTAGTCAACCTCCCCTTGGTCACGTTTGGTTGATTACATGAGAACACATCAATCAAATCCTGTCATCTATTTTCCTTTTTTTATTCATCACTACCTTGGTCGGGATCGTGATAGTAGGCAGGGTTTGGTGCTGGTCACCACCAAACAACAATCATAACGAAGAGAAATAGATAATACATGAATAACTCCAATCATAAAAATGCATAAAGCTAGGTCATCTCAAGTCAACTACCCATGGTTCCCACAACCCCAATTTTTGGGTGCTTAGCTACTATTGGCTAAGGCAAAACTAACAAAAATGCAAATGCAAGACATAGTTGAGAGTTTTACCCAAAGTAATGAAAAGTGAAAACACCACAAGTTGCAAACCACAAGCTTGATAGATTGACAATAAGTACAAAGAAAGATGTCAATCCCTAAAATTGGGTTTTCCAAGAGAAAAATGAAGAACTTTGCTATAATCATAAAATATTTTTGAGAGAATATTCAAATGCATATTGAATAGCTCTGAGCTGGAATTTCATTCTCCTCTTCTATCTCTCTCAAAATAAAACCTAACTTAAAGTATTTATAGTAGTTACAAGTTTAACCCTAAAAATTACACAGAAAATATAGCTGGTAGCTGGTACGCCTCATCGGTATGACTCACAGTGACCTTCAAGTTGTAATCGGGGTCTTGTATCAGGTTCTTTGCATCTTGGACTCAATTGGTATGACCCACTAGTATGAGTCTTAGCTTGGGCTTTGACTCATATGCTCATCTTGTAGTCTAGGCCTTTAGTTATTGATCCAAAGTTTAGGCTCTCTATTTCTTACTACGAGTACACCTATACGACTTATAGTAAGACTTATACCTCATAGGGTTGACCTTCACTTAGTAGATTTCTGATTTTTGGTCTCCATTTCTTACTACGATAACACCCTATGATTCGTAGCTTGGGCTATGACTCATAGGTGAACTCGTATGTCTTATGGTTCAATAAAAATCTTCAATTTTCCTCCAAAATCAAGCCACCCTATTTTTTCTGCAAGATCAACACAAAAACACATAAAAACCATCAAAATTCGCATTAAAAACTCACAAAATCCCTTGTTTTAGGCATTAAATATGTTATATTTTGACAACACATTAGTCGTAGAGCATTCTACGGGTCATATAGATAGGTTTGGTGAACATTTCCAAAGAGGGATGATTTGAAGCAGTTGAAGCCTACGAGTCCAAAATATGAGTCATAAATCAATTTATAAGTTGGGAAGATGGTTCATAAAAGTGAGATCCCAAGAGTTGATTACGAGACCCCGATTACGACTCATAGAAGCCTCTACCGTAAATAGGTTTCATAGAGTCCGTTAACCAGTTTTTCTATTTTATTAAGGACTTAATTATAATTACTATAAATAGTATGATTTGCTTGAGTCTCAAATCATTTGGGCAAGTGTCTAATTATGTTTTCTCAATTCATAATTTCTTCATCTACCCATAGCATGATAGCCAAATCCACAACTTGCGGTTGTGGGAAGCATGAAGATCTAACCAAATAAACCTGGGTAATTTCCAACTCTTGGAACGACTCTTTGCATGTATTAATCAATTCTCTTCATTTTGCATATTTTCTAGTGGTGGGGCCAACATTAGAACTTGTCTAGTGTTACTTTTTGATCAAGGTAGTAATGAATAAGAAAAGAGATTGATTAACAGGATTCAAGTGTTCTCGTCTAATCAATCGAACTAAACCATAGGGACGTTGATTGGGACTATAGGTATTGGTTAGTATTGCACACTATGGAGATGGGCCAAGTTGCAAGTGAAATTCGCCTCTCACCTTTGTCCAAAGGGCTTGGTGAACTTAAATTACTGTCTTGCATGCTATACTCTAGTCAAAAATTGGGTTATCAGGTGTTATTAAGTTGGTGAATCATGGGTTACACAATACCCAAGTTGCTCTCTATTATTGATTCTCTTCTATTTTAGTAAGTGTAATTTAGTTTCTTTTTGATTACTTCCAACCCCCCTTTTCGGGGAATTGAGTTGCTAATTACTTGAATTGTTATTGATGAATTTGTTATGTGTCTCCGTATTCTTTGTGGGTTCTACCCTAACCTTGTGGTTTAATATTTGACAATGACCACTTTATCCTCCAAAAAAGAGGTGTAACTTGGGGTTGATCAATGATTATAGCACCATTGTAGGAAAATACGACTAGACTTAGTTGAATTCACTAGTAATTGTAATTCGAGTGTTAATACTTAGTTCCCTTGTATTTTACTTTTGTTTTTGTTTTTGTATTTGTTTCTTTGCAGGGTATACTACTAGTGTATGCCCAACACTAGGAGTCAAGGCAATCCCGTAACTCCGCTTGATCTAGAGATCCAAATAATTACAAAAAGAATGGCCAAGAAAATGCCAACAATGCTGCCAATGGAACTTTGAATCAAAACAACAATAATGTTAATGGGAATGAAAATCGACCTCCTTTTAAGAATATTCCATAGCTCGAGATTACAATGACAATGCTTGTCGGTGAAATCAGTATAGGTTGAATCCTATGACTATGGATGTGACGGGAGCTATTGTGTTGCCACCACTATCGACATACACAAAGTTCACACTTTTTAGTGGGTTACTTCAAATACCGCAAACTATAGGCTATTTGCGGGCTTACGATCAGAGGATCTACATAGCTACTTGCACAATGTTGTATTTATTTGCAAGAGTGTGATAGGAACATAAAATCTATATATAAATGTTGTGGGACTTCATGTCTTTCCATTTTCTTACTGTCAATGCTGTATTATGACTACTTGAGCTCCCGCAGAGTTTAATCACTAGTTTGGTAGATTTGTAGAAGGCTTTTTTGGAGAGGTATTTCCCTAAATCGAAGAAGCTTAAATTAAAGGACCAGATCAAAAACATTGAGCTACTTCCTGGTAATTTGATAAGTACTACTTGGGAGCAGTTTACTAAATATTTGAGGAGAGTCCCTGACCACAAGATAGTTGATGATGCCTTGGTGGAGATCTTCTACCGTGCCCATGATGAGAATAGTCAGGTTTGTGCTGACACTATTATAGGTGTTATGTTTCTAGATCAACCATTTGCAAGGATTGCAGAGCATATGGAGAAAGTGGTCAAGACAAATTATACATGGAGACAATAGGATAGAGCTTCCACAAAAGGTTCATATGCTATGAGTGTTGGTTCATAGCAAGCCAAAATTAATGAGGAGATTATGCAACAACTTGCTTATCTTTGCACAAGTATGGATGTTGTTATCAAGCAAAACCAAGAAAGAGCAAATGCAGTAGTTCACCAACCTCCATATGTACCCATGTTTGAGAAGCCTTATTTTGAGGAGGATGCTTATTTTGTGAATAATCAGACGGGGGGTTTCCAAGCTAATGCCCAAGGGTCCAATCAGGACTATTGGCGCCAAGCTCAAGGAAACCAAGGTCACAACTATGGTAGAGATGGAGCTTGTAGAGACAATCAAGATGGTTATTATTATAGGAATAGGGGTCCAGAAGCAGATTGGGGTCGAAGAGGGTTTCAAAAATGATCCATATGTGCCATCACATAATCGAGACACAGGTGCAAGCAATTCCAGAATTGAGGAGATATTTGATTGCTTCTTAAAGAAGGCTAAGACATAAGATGAAACTCTAAAAGGCATGAAATTTGATATTTCAAGCATAAATCAGAAAATAGAGTCTTATTTTGTGGCTATTAAACAACTTGAGCATCAATTTGGTCAAGTGTCAACTCAATTGAATCAACATCAAAAAGGTATATTGCCTAGCAATACTATGCAAAATCCAAAGAATGAAGGGCACTATATAACAGTTACTATGAGGGGTGGCAAGAGCACCATTGATCCTCCTATGCCTGTTGAGGTAGAAGATGTTCGCCAGAAGATAGTTGCAGATAAGAATATGGTTGAAGAAGATGATTGTGTCAAGGATGGGGTAATTGAAGCAGCTCAAGCGCCACAAAGGTATATGCCCATCTCAAGGCCTCCTCTTTCTTTTCCTTAAAGACCCAAACAAGAGTGGAGAAAGGCATGTTCAAGCACTTTCTTTCATGTTTAAGCAACTATCAATCAACATATCTCTTATTGAAGCATTAGACAATATGTGGGGTTATGCAAAGTATATGAAGGATTTAGTCACTAAAAAGTGGATTGTGAGTCATAATATTTATCAAGAGCTTCAACATTGTAGTGTTATCACTGTGAAGTCCTAAGCTCAAAAGCGTGAAGATCCAGGTGCTTTCACCATACCTTGCACTATAGGTAATGTGGAGTTCACAAGGGCGCTACTATAAATTTGATGCCCCTTATGGTTTATAAGAAGCTTGGTTTGGGTGACCCTACTCCAACTAACATAACGGTTGTTGATGGTGGATATAACAGTGAAGAAGCCTGTGGGATAATCTATAATGTGTTGGTTAAAGTTGAGAAATTCATATTCCTTACAGACTTTGTGATCCTTGATTCCGGAGTTGATTTTGAAGTTTCTATTATCTTAGGAAGGCCTTTCTTAGCCATTAGTCGTACATTGGTTGATATAGAGTAGGGCATGTCATTTGCTAGTGGAGCTTGAGGATAAAGCAATATGGGCATTGAAGAAGTTGAATCTGGATTGGAATGATGCAACAACCTCTAGATTGAGCCAACTCAATAAGCTTGATGAATTTCAATTGAAAGCATATGAGAGCTCAGCCTTATATAAACAAAAAATGAAGATACAACATGACTACTGCATAAAAAATCACTAATTCACACTAGAGGACTTGGTGCTACTGTTTAATTCTAGACTAAAGTTATTTCCTTGGAACCTCAAATCTAGATGGTTGAGACCCTTTCTTTATAGATATTTAATGTCTGTTAACCTGATATGTTTAGGATGTTTAGATAATATTTGTAACATATAGTACTAATACTTATGGCATATAACATGTTTTTATGTGTTGTTTTAAAAAAAATATCCACCAAAAGTATTTTGATTAGTAGTTAGATGGCAACCATGCATATTTAGGTGTTTGACAATATCTGTTCTGATAAAGTGAGGGTAATTTGAGATACGAAGTATGATACGTGATGTGAGTGTGAGCTTATTTTGCTACGACCAACCAAATGATGTTTTATCCCTTGTTCTAAATATTTGAGCCTTACATGTACCAATTCTTTCAAAACACCTAATTAGCTTAACCTTGTCTAGTGAAATACCTTGACATTGGCCATGGTCTATCCTTGAGGATTGTGAACCTTGATTTAGGCAAAAAGCCAAAGTTGAGGGTGGGTATCAATAGTGGGCCTGGTTTGGGGATTGGATATTGTGTACATCAAAATAGGCTAGAACAACAAGCCTAAGTTGAGGGTAGCTACCAAAAATGGCCCTGGTTCAGATGAGAGATATTGTGTACTTTAATATAGGCTATGAGCCTAAGTAGAGGGTGGCCGGTGTAATGGCAAAGCATAAAAATAAGGTGGTATGTTGGGAATGAGGAGAAAAAGAAGAAAAATCATGTACTGGGTGCAAAAAAAAAAGAAAAAATGCCTTAGATATGAGCTAAAAAGCAAAATAAAATATAAAAATAAGGAAAAAAGCTGAATGATGAGAAGAAAACACCCGAAAAAGCTTAAATGAGGAAAAAGGGAGAATAAGGTGAAAAGAATAGAGTTGGTAAGGTGAAAGTGATGAAAAATATAGTTTGATGGAGGACTTTTAGTCACTGTTTTTCCAAAATGCCATACGAAAGCCCCTAAGCCTACATTACAAGCTTAGAAAGTCCTAAAGTGATCCTAGTCCAGTTAGTTGAAGATCTGAGTCATGAGTATAGGGGAAAGCCTATGGTATTAGTCATCATGCATGAATATCTTTTGTGAGAGTGAGTATTTTTGCACAGTCCCAAAGCTAAATATGAAATCATCATTGAGTGTAAAAAATGAGACTTCTTTTTGTGAGGACACTTGCATTTCATTGTTAGCATTTGCCTTGTTCAGTAATTGTGGACTGTTAATATTCTCTTGCTTGTCATAGTTGTGTTATCACATACACCAATTTACATTGTTTTGCTAAATAGCTATCTGATCCTATTTTGAAAATCTGATGTGGGTATCTGAATTTGAATTGTATGTAATGTATGTCATTGAGTTGAAGTCTGTGTGTTATTATATTATCTATGCAGATTGAGTCATCGCTTTAGGACAAGAAATAATTTTAAGTTGAGAGTATTGATGTGTTGTCAAAATACAATACTTTTGATGCCTAAAACTTAGGATTTTATATGTTCTCAATGTGAAATTTATGGTTTTTATGTGTTTTTATGCTTAGTTTTGCAGGAAAGTAGGTTGGCATGACTTTAGGGCAAAATTGTAGAGTTTTCTGGTTTCTGCTAATTTACAAGACCCTCTATGAGTTGTAGAGTAGTCTACCAGTTGTAGAGGTAGTTTCGTGATAAATTTCAGTGAAGGTTGAGATCTGAAGTTCAACTCCACAAGACATCTATACGAGCCGCAGAGCATTCTACGAGTCGTATAGATATGTTTTCTTATGATTTTCAAAGAGGGATGATTTGAAGCAGTTGAAGCCTACAAGTCTGAAATATGAGTCATAAATCAGTTTATAAGTCATGAAGATGGTTCGTAGAAGTGAAGTACAAGATCCCAATAGCTGATTACAAGACCCCGATTATGACTCGTAGAAACCTCTATGAGTCGTAAATAGGTTTTGTGGACTTTGCCAACCAGTTTTTCCATTTTATTAAGGTCTTAATTTTAATTGCTATAAATAGTATTTTTAGGTCATTTTTCATAGAGAGTCGACAGTTTCATTGTAACTAGGGTTCGAATACAATACTTACAGAGAAAAGTGAGAGAATACACTTGTGGCTTAATTTGATCTTCAAATCTTGTGATTCTCAATCAATTTTGGATTTACTTAACTCTCAATTCAATTGGGTAATTGTCTAATTATGTTTTCTCAATTCATAATTTCTTCATATATCCATAGCATGAATAGCTAAATCCACAACTTGCGGTTGTGGGAACCACGAAGATCTAGCCAAATAAACCCGGGTAATTTGCAATTCGTGGAATGGGTATTTGCATGTATTAATCAATTCTCTTCATATTGCATGTTTTCTAGTGGTGGCCAACATTAGAAGTTGCCTAGAGTTACTTTCTCAATCAAGGTAGTAATGAATAGAAAAAAAGATTGATTAACAGGATTCGATGATATGTTTTCGTCTAATCAACTGAACTAGACTAAGGGGAGGTTGACTAGGACTATAGGTAATGGTTAGTATTGCACACTATAGAGATGGGCCAAGTCACATAGTGAAATTTGCCTCACCTTTGACCAAAGGGCTTAGTGAACTTAAAATACCATCCTTCATGCTATACTCTAGAATTGGGTTATCCAGTTTTATTGAGTTGGTGAATCATGGGGAACACAATACCCAAGTTGCTCTCTATTATTGATTCTCTTCCATTATAGTTAGTGTAGTTTATTTTCTTATTGAGTACTTCAACCCCCCACCCCAGAGGAATTGAGTCAGTTAATTACTTGAATTCTTTATTGGTGAATTTGTTATGAGTCTCCGTATTCCCTATGGGTTCGACCTTAACCTTGGTTAGGTTTTATATTTGACAATGACCATTTTATCCTCCAAAAGATAGGTGTAACTTGTGCATGATCAAGTACACTCAAACCAAGAAAGGAATTTATGTTGACATGTCATTATGTTTGTAAAAACCTAGTATAGGTGTTGAATAAAAAAATAGAGTAGTCATGAGGTGATAGATCTTAACTAAGTTCATGATTTTAAAGGGAGCACCCCTTGATATTTATAGAGTTATCATCACTCTCTTTTGATATCGAGGATGGTAGTGGATATTTCGCTCTAAGGATTTTCCATAGACCTTTCACACCCTTTGACATCCTAGTGAAAAATTTATTCAACTTTCTCTCTCTTTCCTCATTCTATCATGAGAGAGACATAACTGTATGACTTGGCAAGATTAGTGTACGCCTTTTCTAGCCTCAAAAAATGAGTCATTTGTTTCCTTTGATCCTCTAAATTGGCATAGAATTTTCTTTGTAAGATGTAAAAAGAAGGTTTCTCTAATGTCTCACCTGAGGATGCTTTGATACTAAATCTTGCACCATCCTCAATCTGTCAATCAATACCTCAAAAGGGCCTGTAGATGCTAGAATAAAAGAATTATCCTCAATGCATAATATCTTTTTAGAATTTGTCTTCCTTTTCTTGCTTTTGATAGTCATCCCTTCACCTCAAGTTTTCAAAGGGAATAAGAGGGACTTCGGGCTTACCCAATTTTCTTCAAGTGACTCTTCAACTCTTGCTCATTTGCATAGCTCAGTGACCAATAATTGGAACATGAGGGTGGGGTTTGTTGTTCTTTGAATTCATATAGCTTATTCCTAATAAACTGACCAATATTTGCTGAAATATTATCTAGAATGGAAGCTATAGTCTCTGCTCTCAATGCAAAAATGCAACTTGTATTATCGTTTTCTTATGATTTTCAAAGAGGGAATATTATCTAGAATGGAAGCTATAGTCTCTGCTCTCAATGCAAAAATGCAACTTGTATTATCATATATACTGCAAATAATTGAAATCCAAATTTAAGCTTCGATTATGAATTCGAAAGGAATAATTTCAGACATTGTAGCCACCCAAGGTATATTTTGTGACTCCTTATAACTCCATAGTCTTATATATCCATGTTTCAAGCCTCATTTGGTTAGGTTGGTAGTGCATTAGGGTCGTGGAAGACTTCTAGTACTAAGTCGAGTTCAAGACTTCCTTATGAATTGAGTTTTGGGTGTTGGTTTGTGCAAAAATCAACTTTAAATGACCATAACTTGTAGCACACATGGAACTGGATAACCCACAAAATATCAAATGAAATCCCTTTGATTTATCTATCCAACACACTTTGTTTCACCTCATTCCGAGGCCGGATGAAGGCATTATCACCGTTTCTAGGAGACCTCTCTTGCAGTGATGTCACACAAGTACTTTGACAAGTAGTGCAGCTTTAGATGGGCCATCTGGGCTGCTTTGAATAGGAAAAATACTATTTTTGGTCAAAAGGAATAGGGCACATCCAGTGGTACAGGCCGTGTGGCTTGCCACTGACCGTGTGGATGGTCGTGGAGTGTGTGCAAGTGAGAAAAAATGGGCGTAAGAGGAGTTTTCTTGGCTAAGTGTTGTGCCATGACCATCTTCACGAGCTGTGGCAGGTTTGATAAGTCATGGCCCTGGGCTTGGGGTGGCCTGGTAACATTTTTCTTACCAAGTGTAGTTTAACGAACCACTACATGGACCATGAAGCACCACACGGCCCGTGAGAGCTCCCGTCAAAATGGCAATGACGTTAATTTTTCTAAGTGTTCTAACTTTAAATTTTTTTATCAAGCCTAATCTCACAGGAGTTCAACAGGACCAATAGAGTGCCATACGACCCGTGTGGGCCTCAGTAGGGCATCACTTTGCCAGTTTTTCCATCCGTTCACTAATGGCAGTTTTATGAATTTAATTTATTCTAATGACCTTTTTAGACTTCCAATGCTATCTTAACCTCCCCAAAAGACTTAAACCCTATTCCTAAGGATCAAAACTCATTACGTCAACTTGAATACACTCTCAAATCCTCTCAAAAACCTCTACCAAGACCCCAATACAAATTCAAGGAAACTCACGAACAAGTTTGCATTTCAAGACTCCATTCTAAACTTCCATTATTTCTCAACTCAATTTCAAGAAACTCAAAGTCTAAGGTATGTGGGTTCATCCAAGTTGTGTTGCTTATGGGTATTATTCACTAGTGATTATGATCATACACTATATTGGGGTTTCATGAAAGTTTGAGGGAAAACACATGATTACTCATTTTTAAATCTATACCATGAGATGATTTACCTATTATGATTATGTATGTTTTAAGCTATAGAACTATAATCTCTCTTGATATTTGATGTGGGTTTTCAATGTATTTTACATGAGGGTTTTACTATGTATTGGTGGGTTGATTTACATTAGGTTTTCTCACATGATTCAACTTTGGAATTGCATGGTTTTATACAAGAATAACATACTCGCCAAGTGTTTGATAAAATATCTGGTTATGGATTCTTGACTCATTGAAGGTCTAATGCATGTCATACGAGCTAAGTGACATTATAATGATGAAAGAAATGTTTATATGAGTTGTTTCAATGAAAAGTACTTATAGTATTGTAAGTAGACGATGAGGAGGTGATGCCTCAATCACCATGAATGGTAGACTGAGACAACCATCAACCAATTGAGGTTTTGATACCTCAATCACCATGGATGGTAAGGTGAGACAACCATCAACCAGTTAAGGGGTTGATACCTTGACCACTATGATGGAGGGAGTGATGCACATCAACCAATTAATGGGTTGATACCTCAATCACCATGGATGGTAGGGTGAGACAACCATCAACTAGTTAAGGGGTTGATACCTTGATAACTATGGTGGAGGGTGTGATGTCCCTCAACCATGTTGAGTAGGTTGATACCTTGACCACTATGATGGATGGTGTGA
Source organism: Solanum virginianum (assembly GCA_000787875.1). Lineage (NCBI taxonomy): Eukaryota > Viridiplantae > Streptophyta > Magnoliopsida > Solanales > Solanaceae > Solanum > Solanum virginianum. The sequence goes on from DF358022.1 coordinate 48,915, forward strand.
TATCCATCAACCATGTTGAGGGGTTGATACCTTGACCACTATGATGGAGGGTGTGATGCACATCAACCAATTAATGGGTTGATACCTCAATCACCATGGATGGTAGGGTGAGACAACCATCAACTAGTTAAGGGGTTGATACCTTGACCACTATGATGGAGGGTGTGATGCACATCAACCAATTAATGGGTTGATACCTCAATCACCATGGATAGTAGGGTGTGACAACCATCGAGAGGTCTCTTACTACACATGTAATATGTTCTATATAAACATGTCCTACTTCAAGTATAATTCATGCATGCCCCATTGCTAAATGCTCATTTATTGCCTAATTTTGCATTTCGATTATATTGTCTATCTCTTGTTGCATTGCATCCTACATTCTTAGTTTATTCAAATGTACTAACACATACTCTATACCTACATGATGTTACCATGTAGGTACCTGAGCTCGGCTTGATCCTCGTCCTCCTCTACGCCGCTAGTACTATCCTTGAAGCAAGTTTGGTGAGTTCTTAACTCTGAGGATGACATCTTTTGATCTTTTGTTATGAAAAGACTCTCCTTTTCTTATTATATGCTTATGATTATGAGAGTGAGCCCAGAAAGTTATCTTGGGCCCCGCTCAATTCTAAGTCTAGAGGTGTTGTTGGATAAGTAATGTAATTATGCTTGAGCTTTGACTCATCTATGTTATTTAAGTATTAAACTCTTTCCATTAGTCCCACTTTCCCTCATTTATGTTTCTCTTTTTGTTTTATCTTGCCTCCGTGACCAAGGATGTGTGTATGATACGCTAAAAGGCTTGTTTGGGGTCCCTTTGGGTTCTCCATTTGCCGTGTCACATCTAGGATCTAGTTTGGGTCGTGACAAACTTTGTACCAGAGCACTAGGTTGTTAAGGGTGTTTAAGATCCAACATACCACATCAATTAGAGTCTTATTCATAGTTGTGTTGTGTACTACAACTATGAGTAAGAGCCTATCTGGCATTTTAGGAAATGTTTCCCTTCTTCGTGATCTATGTCATGCTATAGAAGTTAGGTGAAGTTTCCCTATAACAAATGTTCTTTGCCATTTCTGGTTCATCATGCCTAACATAAGCAGAAGAAGAGCCCGCACTCTCAAAGAACAACCAGCATATGAAGAGCTTCTAGATACTCTCACTTTGTTAGCTCAAGCCATGACGAATCAAATCAATCAAGGGGCCCAAGCCTCTCATGCTCCAACCTTTGGATCTAGGGTGAGAGACTTTATGAGAATGAATCTACCAGAGTTTCATGGGTCAAAAATGGATGAAGACCCTTAAGAATTAATTGATGCGGTATACAAGGTGTTGGATATCATGGGTGTTAGGTCAGAAGAGAAGGTGGAGTTGGCGGCACACTAACTCAAGGGTGTGGCCCAAATATGGTATACTTAATGGAAGGAGGAGCAGGAGAACAACAATGTGATTCTGTGGGAGGAGTTTAAGGCAGCTTTTCTCAACCAACTCTTTCCTCTTGAGCTAAGGGAGGCAAAAGTGATGGAAGTCATAAATTTGAAGTAAGGGTCAATAAGTGTGAGGGAGCATGCCCTCAAGTTCAATCAACTCTCTAAATATGATCCATATTAGTTGTCGATCTGAGGTCTAGAATGAATAAGTTTGTAATGGGTGTATTCGATTTGGTAAATGAAGAATGTCATGCTGCCACATTGATAGGTGACATGGACCTATCCTGCTTTATGACTTATGCCAAACAATTGAAGGGGGAAAAGATGAGAAAGAGAAAGGGTAAGGAGGCCAAGAGGGCCTATTTTAAAGGAATGTTCCAAAGTCCTAAAGTCCCAAAGGTGGTGGTGGTGTGGCACCTTATGCTAGGTGCCCCAGATGTGGTATGTGCCATGATGGCCCATGCTTGAAGGATACTAATGCTTGTTATGGTTGTGGGGAGATGGTTCATAAGATAGTAGATTGTCCTCATAAATGCAACAAGTGTAAAGGTGGTGATGTTGATTAAGGGGGTGCTCCAAGACATAATCAGTTCTATACTCTTCAAAGGGGGCAAGGAAAGGACAAGGTTCCTGATGATGCTACCGGTATGTTAAAGGTTTTTCTTGATTTTGTTGTGCATACTTTTTGATAGTTGGAGGGGCCACCATTCCTTTCATTATTCCTTTTTGTTGCTAATAAGATTCATGTGGGTGTACTGAATAGTTATGTGACCCTTTTGATGTCTACCCCCATTAATGAGTCTATTGTGGCTAAAAAGTCTATCAAAGGATTGCCCCATGTTATTATTGCATATGTTTTTTGTGATGTTGTTGAACTTGGCATGGTAGATTTGAGTTTATCCTTAGAGTGGTTGAGTACACGCATATCATGCTCCCATTAGTTGTAGAATCCGTAGGGTTAATTTTAATTTCCTAACGAGTCCGCACTTGAATGGAAAGGTTGTAAAGTGGTAGGTACAGGTATATCCATTTCTTGTCTTAGGCCCCAAATTGATCTTTGAGGGTTGCACTTATCATCTTGTAAGAGTTAGGGATGTTGAGCATAATGTCCTCCCTATTGAGTCATTTTCGGTAGTCAATGAATTCTTGATATCCTTTCTAATATTGAATTTAGGGTAAGGTCTTTTGTTTTTGACTAGTGCACCGGCTATGCCTATAGGTCTCTTATATAGGATCTTCAATCCCTACCTTGTTATGTTGTTGTGGCCCTTGGTGATAATATATTGGTTTGTTACTAGAGGCAAGGGAGAGCTTGTGGACTATTTAAGGGTGACGTTGTGAATTTCGATAAATGTGAGGTTGCTTGCTAATTATGAAAAGTAGGAATCTTTGGGGTGACAAAAAGGGGTGGTTGAAGAATTTCACCGGTTGACTTGGTTAGGAATAAGGTTGGGTGAAGTTGAGGATGACGGTGTAGTGGTTTTAATGGTTCCAACCTTTTTTGGTTGAAGGGGTCTAGTTTAAGCAAGACCTTGATTCTGCCTTAATAGAGTTGGAGGTTTTGGGCGAATGATGGTAGAGTGGAGGTTGTCTCCCAAGGGGGAGATGTTGGTTTATGGTGCTAAGTGGACTATGTGTGAATAAGGTTGACAATTGGGTTAGGGTTTGTAGGTCCATATAAAGTTTGCAGGAGGAATTGGTAAGGTTGCATAAGGACTGAAGTGCCTATGGATATGAATTCCATGTGTCTAGGTTAAGGTGGTGTTTGGTGACCCAAGTACTATGGTAACTTTGAAGGTTGTGAATGTGATAAGGGAGAATTTGACTTATAGAAAGGGTCCGGTGAAAATTTAGGGTGGTCAAGCGACGAAGTTGGGGAAACAATGATATAGCTTCTGTCAAGTCCTTTGGAGGAATCAACAAGTTGAAAGTGCCATATGAGAAGCTGAGGCGAACATGATGAAACGACATAACTATCTTTTTCCAATCTGCCTAAGCCTAAGGCACTAGGTTCTTTCTTTTCTAAGTGGTCCTACTCCTTCCAATTCTTGAGACTCATGGCATGACATGCTTACATGTGCATTAAAATGATTTATGTGATGTTTGAAATGGTTTAAACACATTTTGGCATAAGCTTTAACTACTTCATGATTTTCAAATAATGAGCTATGCATTAAATCCCATGGTTGGGAGTTTCGTGTTCTAAATCTAGTCTTCCAAGCCTTGTCCTCCCACATTTGGGGACAAATATTCCCAAGGGGGAGACATTGTGACACCCCATAACTCTATGCTCTTATATACCTATGTTTCAAGCCTCATTTGGTTAGGTTAGGAGTGTATCAGAGTCACGGGAGACTTCTAGCACTTAGACGAGTTCAAGACTTCCTTATGAATTGAGTTTTGTGTGTTGGTTTGTTCCAAGGTCAATTTTAAATGAGCATAACCTTTTAGCATACATAGAACTGGATGACCCACGACATATCAAATGAATTTCCTTTGAGTTAACTTTCCAACGCACTTAGTTCACCACATTCCAAGGTCGAATGAAGGAGTTATGATCGTTTTCGTGAGACCCTCCCATGCAATGATGTCACACGAGCACTTTGATGGGAAGTGGGGCTTTGGACGGTCCATCTGGGCTGCCTTGAACTGGAAAAGACCATTTTTGGTCTAAGGCATAAGCTACAGCCAGTGGTACGGGCCTTGTGGCTTGCCACTAACCGTATGGCTGGTCGTGGAGTGTGTGCAGGTGAGGAAGAGTGGGCGTGGGAGGAATTTTCTTTGCTAAGTGTTGTGCCATGACCATCTTTTCGGGCCGTGGAAGGTGTGAAGAGTCATGGCCCTAGGCATGGGGTGGCTTGGCAATATTTTTCTCACCAAGTATAGTTCAACGGACCACTACACGGACCGTGTAGCACCACACGGCCCATCACGATTCTCGTCAAACTAACGATGACGTTAATTTTTCAAAGTGTTCCAACTTTCAAATTTTGACCAAGTCTCATCTCACGAGCACTCCATATGACCCATGGAGTGCCACACGACCCGTGTGCGCCTCAGTAGGGCATCACTTTGCCAATTTTTCCATCCATTCGCTAATGACATTTTTGTGAATTTAATTCATTCTAATGACCATTTAAAACATCTAATGCTATCTTAACTCCCCAAAAGACTTAAACCTTATTTTAAGAATCAAAACTCATTATTCTCAACTTGAATACACTCTCAAATCCTCTCAAAAGCCTCTACCAAGACCCCATACAAATTCAAGGAAACTCAAGAACAAGTTTGGATTTCAAGACTCCATTCCAAGCTTCCATTCTTTCCCAACTTAATTTCAAGAAACTCAAAGTTTAAGGTATGTGGGTTTTATTCATGGATACCTTTCACCCATGAAGCCCAATCATTATTTCTATGAAATTACATATTTCCTATTTGTGTTGCTTATAGATATTATTCACTAGTGATTACGATCATAGACAATATTAGGGCTTCATGAAAGTTTGAATGAAAACACATGATTACTCATTTTTAAGTCTATACCATGAGATGATTTACCTATTATGATTATGCATGTTTTAAGCTATAGAACTATGATCTCTCTTGATATTTGATGGGGGGGTTTTTAATGTATTTTATATGAGGGTTTTACCAAGTATTGGTGGGTTGATTTACATTAGATATTCTCACATGGTTCCATTCTTGAATTGCATGATTTTATACTAGCATAAGACACCCGTCAAGTGTTTGATAAAATATCTGGTTACGAATTCTTTAGTCATTGAAGGTCTAATACATGTCTTACGAGTTAAGTGACTTTATGATGATGAAAGAAATGTTTATATGAGTCATTTCCATGAAAGGTACTTATAGTATTGTTAGTTGACCATGCCTAGTTGAGAAGGTGATGCCTCAATCACCATGGATGGTTGGGTGAGACAACCATCAACTAATTGGGGTTGATACCTCAATCATCATGGATAGTAAGGTGAGACAACCATCAACTAGTTAAGGGGTTGATACCTTGACCACTATGATGGAGGTTGTGATGTCCATCAACCAATTGGGGGGTTGATACCTCAATCATCATGGATAGTAAGGTGAGACAACCATCAACTAGTTAAGGGGTTGATACCTTGACCACTATGATGGAGGGTGTGATATCCATCAGTCAGTTAAGGGATTGATAGCTTGACCACTATGATGGAGGTTGTGATGTCCATCAACCAATTGGGGGGTTGATACCTCAATCACCATGGATGGTAGGGTGTGGCAACCATCAAGAGGTCTCTTACTACATATATAATATGTTCTATATAAACATGTCTTACTTCAAGCATTATTCATGCATGCCATTTTGCTATATGCTCATTTATTGCCTAATTATGCATTTCGATTATGTTGCCTATCTCTTGGTTCTTTGCATCCTACATACTTAGTACATTCAAGCGTACTAATGCATACTCTATGCCTACATGATGTTACCATGTAGGAACCAGAGCTCCACTTGATTATCTTCCTCCTCCACGTGGCAAGAACTATCCTTGAAGCAAGTTTGGTGAGTCCTTAACTCCGAGGACTATATCTTTTGATCTTATATTATGTAAAGACTCTCCTTCTTTTATTATATTTTTATAACTATGAGGGTGAGCCCAGAAAGTTGTCCTAGCCCCCGCTCATTTCTAAGTCTAGAGGTGTTATTGGACAAGTAATGTAATTATGCTTGAGCTTTGAATCATCCATGTTATTTAGTATTAAACTCTTTTCCTTAGTCTGAATTTACCTCATTTATGTTTCTCATGTTGTTTTATCTTGCTTTCGCAACAAGAATGTGTGTATGATATGCTAAAAGGCTTATTTGGGGTCCCTTCAGGTTTTCCATTCGCCGTATTACATCTAGGCCCTAGTTTGGGTCATGACACATTTTTTTCCTAGGAATAGTTTTAAAACCAAACAGATTTCTGTGGCATTGTCTTTTGCTGAGAGTAGTGCAGTTTTATGGTTTGGAAGCCCATTAAATACATTAATTACTTCTAGACTTAAATTGACCAACTTCTTGTAAATTGTCATCACCAAGGTAGTGGTGTTTGTAATCATAAGATTCTCATAAAATTCTTTCACCCATTATTCTTTGGCGTTGCATATGTCAGATGTAAAACACATTTACCCGCTAATATCTAATCTTTGATAAAAGTTAGAAAGATGCTTGAGGACTTTATCAAGTGCAATCCCTCTCTTAGGTAACAATTTCTTTCTGGCCAAGTTAGAATAATATACATTTTAGCTTTGAAGGAATTTGAATTGACTTGTGTCATAATTGCCATCAATGTTTACTTCATGAACAAGATGGTATACCATTTTTGACTTTTCTGCATACCTGAAGTTCACACTAGCAAGAAAATATAAGAAACATATGCTAAAGAAATGCTATGCTATTAATAAAATTTAGAGAAATGGGTTAAAAATTAATTTAGGGCAAAACTAACGACTTACAACTCTCAGGTAAACTAAGAGGCAAGCCTATGATGTAGCAAAAGAGACAATAGGTCACTTAATTGACCAACCCCATAGACGCGGGTATCACAAAAATGAGGGGGAGACCATTTTAGAGATTTTGCTTTAGTTCCTTCCTTTTGTGGCTTGTAATCCTCAACACTGGTTCAAACACAAATTTTTAAGTTCAAGGACCAAATCACACCTTTTATACTCATCAACAAATATGAAGCAGCCTAATTTCTTTATTAATTAAGACAAAAGATTCCACTATTCAATTTTGTTGTCTTTCAAACTATTTATTAAAAACACACGGTGGACATTCTATTAATCAACTCATTTGAACAAGAAGTGAGTACTTAAGACTTCCCCACTTTGCAAACTCAAGCAATCCCAGGTTAACACACAAACTACAACTATTTGGTCCCAAATCATTTTATCTAAATAATATCAAACAATAGTCAAGCCAACCAAGAGAAAAAGAGTACACAATTTCATTGTTTAATGAGTGTGAGGAAGGAAGAGGCTCACCTCATGCTTGATTTAAGCAAAAAGCATAAAATTTTAGGAAGAATGAGATCAAAGTAGAGGAGAATAAGAGTTGCACCATTACATTAACTTCTTACCTTAGAACTCTCAAAAGCCACTTAAGAAGTGATTTTTCACTTTAACGAAGATCATGTATTACTGATGGGACACTTATTCAAAGAGTGGGCTACTTTTGTGTGCTGACCTGGTTGGTCATTTTTGGCTGTATCAATAACAATTATTGTTCTACCCTTTCATAAGTTGCTTTGGGCCTATTTTGAACTATATGTATTGTTGAAACTAAAATCTTGAGTTTTAAAAATTAAAAATATGAGTTTTGATATTTTTGAAAGCTTAAGTTGTTGAAAAGTGAGCCTTTGTACCATTCTTAGTTTCAAGTGTTGGATCGGGGATCCATCAATTCCATTATCTCTAAAACATTGGAATGGAACTATGAGAAGTTACAGAACTGAATTTGGAGTCAAAATGAGGTTTTTAGGCCCAAAGTTATGATATAGTTATTTTCAGAACCAAAGTTTGACTTTGGTCAACATTCGGAGTTTGGAAGATCGGTTAAAATTCTAACAATTTCAATTGTTTTGGATGGTGAAAGTAATGAAAGAAATGGTCTCTTCATAATTTTTGGAGTTTTCAAGGATAGTTTGGGTATTTTAAGTTTTAAACTAGTTTATTTGAGTTGCATTGGTAAGAAATGGTCTTGTAATAATTATTGGAGTTGCCTAGGGCAGTTACAGTATTTTGAGTTTTAAACTAGTTTTATCGGGTTGCATTGGTAAATGCGGCGAAGAGGCCTTGAAGCTGATTTCTAATGATTCCGTTGAGTCCTGATCACTATTTCTGCTATGAATATATATAAAGTTTGTGAAATTCTAATTCGAGATGAGTTTCGAGGGTCCATTCTGAGTAGGGAATCGGACTTGGTTTGTTAGTTTTTTTGCTGATATCTGGTGCAGGTAAGTTTTTTCTCTGCATTCGCAGAGGTTTGGCTGACATTACTCTCCATGTACATAGAGGATTGGTTCGCATTTGTGAAGTGTATGTGTGTATGAGTGGCGCACCTTCAGTTTACTTTTTGCATTCGAGGGTTGGTCTCTGTGATCGTGGAGGTCATTTTGGCCTGCCTTCTCCGCGTTTGCGGGACCCACCCACGTTCACAGAGCATTCTTTATAACTGAACAGTGTTAAATTCGTAAGTCACTATTTTTACTCCATTTTTGAACTTTCAAAGCTTTTGAGGCGATATTGATGAAAGACTTTTGAAGGGTTTTGTTGGGTAAGTGTTTCTAACACTATTCTAAATATTTTTCCTAAGTTTTATCTTAATTTTGTATTACATTTCATGATTTTCAATGCCTAAAATTGGGGATTTTTAGACCATGATTTTCAAACTTTAAATGTTAATTTCTCATCCAATTTAAGCTTTATTTTAGTGGGATTTTTGCCCATAAACTCCATTTTTCACGCAAAACTTGATTTTAAAGTTAATTTTCAAATTCAAGAACTTTGGATTTTAGCCTTAAATTTGATCAATTTGCCCCTAAGCCTATTTTATGCCAATATGGGTATCAAAATACTCCTCTTGATTCGTAGTATCTATTATTGATCGTGGTTGATCGAGTTAAGGATCATTTTGACGATTGAGTCGATTGAAAGCTTGTCTGAGTGTGATTTCAGTATTGAGGTAGGTTTAGCTAACCTTTTGGGACTGAATTTGAGTTATTGATCATGTTTATGTTGTAATTGTAAGACCTAAATGGCTTTTTGTGTAATTGGATTAACATGTTTGGATAATGATAGAAATATGGCTCTGGTCCAATCGATTTGTGATGCACACTTTGATCCCATTGATGAACTGAGATAAAATCTTGTGGATTATGATATTTTTTGGATAAAATGTGATAATGTGAGACTCGTGAGATCATTTGGATAATTATGTGGTGATTGATGGCTATTGAGATACCTATGAGATGTATATGTATAATTAGGATGTGTAATGTCCCGTATGATTGATATTCTTGTATAATTAGAATAAGTAAGGTTCGGTATTACTGATATGCTTGTATAATTGGGATGAGTAAGGTCAGGTATTAATAATATTCTTGCATAATTGGGATGAGTAAGGTCCGGTGTTATTGATATTCTTGACTACCGATATATAATGATGATGCAAGACGTGATAACCATTTGGACATTAGCTAAGACTCTTGATATTATTCTTTATGTGCATATAATTATATGAGATTCATGTATCGGTATTCCTATTTTAATATCATTCTATAGTTCACATGCATTTCCGAATTGTATCATTGATTTACACATATTGTATGTTGCTTATGACATCCCTTGACCCGGGTAGAAGGCAAGGGTATTATGCTCTATACTAGAACAACCACTTTGACCTAGGCAGGAGGCAAGAGTAGGATTCATATCTTATATTCCCTTGACCATGGGCAGGTGGCAAGAATATACACTATGATACTCCTTGATCATAGGCAAGTGGCAAGGTTGAGCCATTCTGATATTACCTTGACCATGGGTAGGTGGCAAGGCTGTGAAATACTTAGCTTATGAATTGATGAGTTGTGCATCATATTCACATTTGTTGATGTTTGGTACAATGGGTTATCGTGGATACATAGCTCATCTAAAGCATGATATAGATAGTCAAGAAGTGAAACATTTCCTAAAATGCCCCATAGCTTCCTATTCATAGTTGTGGCACGCATTACAACCATGAATAAGATTCTAATAGACGCAGTGTGTTGGATTTCTGAGGACCATTAACAACCTAGCGTTCTGATACCAACCTTGTCAAGACCCAAGCCTAGGGCCTAGATGCGACATGATGAATGGAAAGTCCGGAGAAAACCCAAATAAGCCTCTTAGCATATTATGTACACATCCTTGGTTGCGGAAGCAAAATAAAACAACAACAATAGTCAAACATTAAAAAGGGGAAGTGGGATCGAGATGTCTTTCATAGTCATAGAAACATAAGGAGAGTCAAGCTTATAAGCATATACAAACACAGTATCCAACACCTCTACTAGGGAATAGAGCAGGGGCCAAGACACTTCTTAGGCTCGCCTCATAATAATAAGTATCCATCATAAAGAATAAGTCTCAACATAGCATGAGTAAAAGTAGATATGGTCCTCGGAGTTGAGGACTCACCAAAGCTTCCTTCAAAGAATTGAACTAGCTTCATGGAGGAGGATGATCATATAAGCTCCAGTTCCTCCATGGTAATATCATGTAGGCATAGATTATGCATTAGTACTTAGAATATACAAAGTATGCGGGTTTGAAACGACCCCAAAAAGTGCCCAAAAATATACCTCGAAAGTGTGCAGAATCATAATTTCTATATATCTAAAAATTTGTTTGTTATTTCAAAAATCTGACTTTGTGTTCTTGTTCGAGGGGAAAAATTGATTGTGAGATGGGTTTAACTCGAATTTTAGAGCAATGGTATCAAAATTCAAAAATTACAAAAACGCGATTTAGAAGGGTCAACTTTAAAGGGGTATATCTCTTAGCACACAAAGAATAAGGTGGCCCACGACCTACCAAATTAAAGCTCTTTGAGTTAGCATTCCAATTCACTTGGTTTCACCTTCTTATGACTTCAAATAAAGAATTTATGCCCATTTTCATAGAACTCATATGTGTAGAAATGCAAATTCCAATGAATAATCTGCGTCGCTTCAGCGACGCGGAGCAGTGTTATTTTGGTCCTTTTTTTTTACTTCGGTCTAAGACTTCTAAGTCTTGGGCCTAAGGGTTCCCATACTTGAAAATATTTATACTTAGTCTTATTTCACCCTCATATCATCCTAAACATTCTCCAATACTTATTCAAGCACTTAGACTAATATTTCTCTCAAGATTTATGTCCTAAAACCATCAACCGGATCTAAGGATTTCCTTCAAGCTTCAAGCCTTCATTTTCAATCTTTATCAAGAGCTTCTCTAAAGCTAAGGTATGTGGGTTTCAACCATTGGTACTTTCACCCGCGGTGCCTAATCCTTTTTTCTACTTAAATTGCATGATTTAAAGTTGATTTTATATGTGAGTTTTGTATATTAAGAAATTTACTGCACAGTGGTTTGAGTTCATGAAAGTATGGTTGCTTAGCATATTTTGAGCTCTAAATCTTGGATCTAATGTTGGATTTGATGAAGGGTCTTGATGTATGTTGCTTGAGGGTGTTACTAAGTGTTGATTAATGGTTTTACATGGGATTTACTTGCATGTTTTCACTCTTGAATTGCATGGTTTTATACTAGCACTACATACCCACCAGGTGTTTGTTAAAATGTCCGATTATGATTTCTTGAGGAATTGGAGGTCCAATGTATGTCTTATGAGTTGAAAGACTTTATAATGATTTTAAGATGTGTCTAATTCATGGAAATGTTGATGATGTTGTAAAGTCAGGTTTGAGCTCTTTCTTAAAGATTTCACCTCTCGTGAGCCCCTTAGTGTTGATGTTAATGCATGGGTAAGGATGATGATGATCTATTCTTATGATTGAAGTTGGGCTCACCATTTGAGGTCAATGATGTTATGAGCTACTCATGCCATGTCCTCTATGTTGTTGCAAGTTATTAAAGCTATGATTATCTTATATATTCCGTGGGATTAGATCTAGCACCAAGTGGACTAGAAGCGAGTCCCCAAGTCCCAAAACTATGTGCCGCCATAGGATGATGTCATGCCCTTGCTATACTAGTGGATCCACCAAGTGAACCATCTCTTAAAATCTTTTCCAAAATTGGGTCATGTTCCTATAAAGAGGGTCACTTCACATGAAATAAGGTCATGTTCCCGTAAGTTGAAGTGGGGTCTTATATCCTTTCTGAAATTGGGTTGGGTTCCCGTAAAGAAAGTTTACTTCATATGAAATGGGTCATGTTCCTGTATGTTTAAAGTATGGTTTACCTTGGCAAGTAGAAAACCTCTTTACTGGTGAGGGGTAATCATCAGGATTCCAAGTCGTAGCTCACTTGGTCTTATTCTATGTCGGTTGAGGTCTCTTCCCACACCTATATATTATGATCTATATGAGTAGAATGAATTGTAAGCATGTTTTACTTATGCATTGATCATACATGCCATGTTGCTAACATACTATCTCTTGCTATGATTATGTATTTTTATTATGTTACCTATCTCTTGTTGCATTGCGTCCCACATACTTAGTACGTTCCAACATACTAACGCATACTCTATGCCTACATGATATCACCATGTAGGAACTGGAGCCCCGCTTGAGTATCTCCACCCACATGGCTAGTACAGTTTCGCTCAAGCTTGTTGGTGAGTCCTCCATTCTGGGGACGTTACTTATAATGTCATGCTATGTTCTAAGACTATCTTTCTTTTATGTATATATTAACAATAAGGGTGAGCCCGGTTGCTTGTGTGGGCCCCCGCTCTTATCAATATAGTAGAGGTGTTGTTGGACATTTTATGTATTATGCTTGAGCTTTGACTCACTTATGATATTCAAGGTATTTATGTATAAATCTCTCTCTCCATTAGTTCCAATTTCCCTTGTTTATATTTCTTATGTTGTTTTACATTGCTTCTGCGACTAAGGATATGTCATGATATGCTATGAGGCTTGTTTGGGGTTCCTTCGGGTTCCCCATTTGCCGATCACGTCTAGGCCCTAGGCTTGGGTCGTGACAGGGTAGCAATGCATCAAAGAAATAAGCCACAATATTCAAAATGCATAATTATAATCAATAGATATATAATATCAATAGGACATGCATGATCAATAACAATAACAACATACCCAGTGGAATCCCACAAGTGGAGTCTGGGGAGGGTAGAATATATGCAGACCTTACCACTACCTCATAGAAGTAGAGAGGTTGTTTCTTGGGAACCCTTGTCTCAAAAACCCATAAGTAGAATAAACTAGATATGACAAAAAGTAATAGAAAGGGAACAAAAAAAAAAAGAATGACTAATAACCAAAGCACATGACAATATATAAATATGATACAATTAAAACATAAACAACAAATAATGACAACACATATTATAAAACACTACTACTCCTCTTGACATGATTAGCTCATCCAAATACCTTGCACTAGAGAGTAGGGAGTATTCCATGAATAATGACCCCTTCTAGTAGGTAACAGATAGTACATGGTATGAGGTCGTACATGAGAATAAGACCTACAACACGGTTCATGACCCCTTCATGTAGACATTAGGTAATATATCATAATAAGTCATACATGAGGGCAAGGTACACAACATGGTTCATGACCCCTTCATGTAGAGGTTGGCCTTGTACGAGAGGGTGAGGAGTACAACATGATTCATGGCCCATCTAGCAGGCTACACAATTCACAAGAGCATAAACTTAGCATAAGAACTCAATAGTTCACATATAGATCATAAAGACTTATCATGATTTCAATACATCCTTGGGAGCCGAAAATTATCTTGAAACACTTGACTTGTAAAAATCATACAATAGCTCATCAATGACTTGAGAATTCTTGTCATGTAATTTCATCAAACACATGGTGGGTTCATGAACTTGTTCAAAATCATGCAACTCAAGTAAAACAAGAGTAAACTCAATTTAAATCAACCCACCAATATTGTAGTATAACCCTCATTTAGGGTATCTTGAAATCCATCACAAAAGCTCATAATAGTTCATAGTTTCATAGCCCAAATCATGCGTAGTATCAATAGGCGAAATTGATTCATGGAATACCCTTAAAATAGATGTTCATGCATAATCAATCAATACTTTAAAAAAACCCATGATAATAGATGTTCATAATTCATAATAAAAGATACCCATGAGTAATACATCTCAAAATCATGCAATTTTCATAAAAGAGAAGGTTGGGCTCCATGGGTGAAAGGACCCATGGATGAAGACCCACATACCTTAAACCTTAAATTTCTTGAAATGAACTTCAAGGAGACCTGAAGCTTGAGATGGGTTCTTGAGTACTAAATTTGAGCTTGAAATCCTTGAATTTCAATAGGAGATTTGATAAAGTCTTGTAGAGGTTTTAGATGTGAGTTATAGAGTTGAAAATGGCTAAATATGAAAGTTTTCACGTTTAAATAGGTATGAGGCTATTACGCCAATGCCCTTGGACAAAATGAGAAAATTGGAGAAAATTTTACACTGGTCCATACCCCAGGTGCGATGCAGACCAGACACACAGGCACACTTACACTAGTCCGTGCCCCAGGCGCATCGCGGACTGGGCCCAAACAGCTACTAGAGATAAAAAATTAGCAAAAATTATTTTTGGCTACGGGTCTTCTAAAATTTGTGTTATACCCATTTCCCAATGAATTTGCCCTCTGATCAAGAATATGAACTTGAATTTCCAAAATCATACATAGATTTTGAGATATATGAAAATTACGATCATGGAGCATTCCGAAGATAATGGGTGTTTCAATATCTCCCCCTTCGGAACGTTCGGCCCCGAATGTCAACAAAACATGCATAAGAGAAGTAATTATGAAGATTTCAGCCTGACATGAATGTAACAAATGCACTTCAACATCATTTTCAGAAAAAAATCTCAACATAAATGTCAAAAATCACCATAAACTTGTTACCACGAAGATGAATTCATGCAAAAATGACATGAGGGTTGAAACTTAAGACTTTAAATCATAGATAGGACTTGATTATTAGCTTTGGCTTGAGTAGAGTGGAAGAGATATGGATATCACTTTTGCATGTCCGCCTCAACTTCCCATGTGGCACTTTCAACTTGTTGATTCCTCTAATGGACCTTGATGGATGCTACATCTTTGTTTCTCAACTTTTCACTTATCTATCAAATATTTCCACCGAGACCTCCTCATAGGTCAAATTATTTTTCACAACACCCACAACCTCTAAGGGAACTATAGCACTTGGGTCACACACACACTTCCTCAACATAGACACATGGAAGGCCAAATGAACCATTTTCATATCCATAGGTAACTCCAATTCATAGGAAACCTTACAAATTCTTCTCAGAATTCTATAAGGCCCCACAAACCTCGTACTCAATTCCCTTTCTTGCCAAACCGGACCACACCCTTCATGGGCAAGACCTTCAAGTAAACCCAATCATCAACATTAAATTCAAGATCTCTTCTTCTCATATCGGACTAAGACTTTTGCCTACTTTGAGCTGTCTTCAATCTCTCCCTTATCAACCTCCCCTTTTCCAAAGCTTCCATAACCAAATCAAAACCTAACAAAGCCATATCCTCCACAGTAAACCACCCAATCAGGGATCTACAATGCCTACCATATAGAGCTTCAAATGGAGCCATCCCGATACAAAAGAGGTAGCTATTGTTGTAAGAAAACTAAATAAGTGGAAGGTGTTCATCTAAACCACCTTTGAACTCCAAAACACAAGCTCTAAGCATATCCTCAAGATTTTGGATAGTTCTATTGGCTTGGCTATCCATTTCAGGATGAAAAGCAGTGCTAAGATTGACCTTGGTATCAAGACCCCTTTGGAAGGACCTCCAAAAATAGGAAGTGAATTGAGCACCATGATCCAAAATTATAGACAAAGGTACCCCATGCAATCTAACCAACTATGAATATATAACTTGGCATAATCTTTGGCACAATAAGTCATTTTAACTTGTAGAAAGTGAGCTGACACTGTCAGTCTATCCATAATAACTCAAATAAAATCAAAGTGTTTCCTAGTCTTAGGCAAACAAATCACAAAATCCATGTTGATCTCTTCCCACTTCCAAGTAGGAATTTCTGTGTCTTGGGCTAGGCTGCCTTTCCTTTGATATTCGACTTTCACTTGTTGGTAATTGTGACACCCATCTATGAACTTGACATTGTCTCTCTTCATACCACCCCACTAATACACCTCCCCCAACTTTCCATACATCTTTGTGGAACCGAGGTAGATAGAATAAGATGAACTATGGGCCTCCTTCAAAATCAACTCCCTCAAGTCATCAACATTAGACACACACAACCTACCTTGGTACCTAAGGGTACCATCTCTCCCTTGGGAGAAAACCTCCACTTTGCCATCTTTCACCAAAGCCTTCAATTCTAGAAATTCGAGGTCATGGTCTTGTTTTGATTTAACTTCCTCAATCAAAAAAGATTTGGAAACATCAACAACGATTATAACACTATTTCAACTTCATTCAACCTAACCCTCAACTTAGCCAACCGGTGAACTTCTCTAGCCACCTCCTTGTTACCAATATCAATATGAGCTAGACTACCTATGGATACTCTACTTAGGGCATCGACCATAACATTAGCTTTGTCGGGGTGATAGTGCACACTCGTGTCATAATCCTTAAGGATTTCTAACCACCTTTTTTGTCTCAAAGTTAAGATCTTTTCGTGTGAACACATATTGGGGACTCTTGTGGTTGGTGATCACATCTGGATGAACCTTATACAAATAACAATGCCACATTTTCAAAGAAAATACCATGGTCGCCAAATGAAGATCATGGGTGGGATAATTTTGCTCATGCACCTTAAGTTGTCTAGAGGCACATTCTATAACCTTTTTATTTTGCATCAAAACACACCCCAAACCAATCCTTAAGGCATCACAATAAACCATAAATCCTTATAGCCCTTACGATAAAGCTATAATAGGAGCGTAGATATGCTTGTCCTTCAAAGTTTGAAAACTCTTTTCACAATCCTCAGTCCACACAAATTTTGCATTTTTTGGGTTACCTTTGTCATAGGGGAAGAAATAGAAGAGAAATCATTCACAAACCTCCTGTAGTAACCCAAGAAACTCCTAATATCTGTCGGAGTCAAGGGCCTAGGCCAATTTCTTATCACCTGCATCTTCTTAGGATCCATCTTAATGCCATCACCCGACACCACATGCCCTAGAAAAGTAACCTTTTTCAACCAAAATTCACACTTTTCAGATTTAGCAAACAACCTCTCATTCCTTAAGATTTGCAACACCACCTTCAAGTAATTCACATGTTCTTTTTCACTCTGGGAATAAATCAATATATCATCAATAAAGACCACCAAAAACATATCAAGGTAGGTTTGAAGACCCTATTCATGAGATCCATAAATATAGCTGATGCATTAGTCAACACAAAAGGCATAGCCACAAATACAAAATGCCCATACCTAGTCCAAAAAACTATCTTGGGATAGGTGAATTAGTCAACCCAAAAGACATTACCACAAACTCAAAGTGCCCATACCTAGTCCGAAAAGCCGTCTTGGGAATATCACACTCTCTAACCTTCAACTAATAATACCCAAAATGGAGGTCAATCTTTAAGAAATGGGTAGCCCCTTGAAGTTGGTCAAACAAGTGGTTGATTCTAGGTAACAAATACTTGTTCTTGATGGTTACTTTATTTAATTGCCTATAATCAATGTACATCTGAAGATATTTATCTTTATTTCTTACAAATAACACCAGAGCACCCAAAGGAGATATAATTGGCCTAATGAAACATTTCTCCAACCACCATGTTAAGTTCAAAAAAATCACAAGGCAAGACTTTATGCAATATAGACATGAGACAATCTCTATAGTCCCTTTTAGCAATAATGGACTCACCAATGGGGGTATACACTTCATAAGGTTCGCACAATAATTCAGGTGTCACATAAAGCTTGTTAGCTACAAAAGGAGTAATGAAAGAAAGAATGGCACCCGCATCTACCAAAGCATACACATCATAATAAAAAAACTTTTAACATACCGATGACAACATTGGGCACCTCATCCACTCATTACCTTCCTTAGAGTGCATAGAACTAGTTGTGATGTGGAGCACCCCCTTGTTGGCCTTCTTGAGCCCTTTGATCAGCATGATCACCTTGCCCTTATTTTGTACATAAGGGCAATTAACGAGCTTATGGCCTACTCTCCCATACCCATAAAACACATTTGAATTCTTCAAGCATTTACCACTATGATTCCTCCTACGCCTTTGGCACGTAGGATTAGTCATCCTACTATTGCCTTTTCCAAATCTTGGGTTAGGCACCCCCTCATTAAAAAATATCTTATTGGGAGCACTAGAGGACCCTTGGCCTTGAAGTTTGTAACCTTGCTGAAACTGGCCACTCTTTGAACCTTGAAAGCCACCCTCGAACCGAGCCCTCTTGGACTGCCCACTTCTTCTCTTCCTAAGTTTCTCCCCTTTGAGTTATTCGACATATGTCATGAGCCAAGACAAGTCCATATTACTTACTTGCATGGAGATACGACACTCTTCATTCACCAAGTCAGACACCCCCGACACAAACTTATTCATCCTCGATCTAGGATCCTTTTTATTTTGCATCAAAACACACCCCAAACCAATCCTTAAGGCATCACAATAAACCATAAATCCTTATAGCCCTTACGATAAAGCTATAATAGGAGCGTAGATATGCTTGTCCTTCAAAGTTTGAAAAATTTAAGGGCATACTCCCTCACACTTATGGAACCTTACTTAAGATTTATGAACTCCACCATTTTGGCCTCTCTCAAATCAATTTGGAAGAACAGGTTGAGGAAGGCGGCTTTGGACTCTTCCCAAGGAATAACATTATGATTTCCCCTCTCCAAGTTCCATTGAGCAAACAAAACTTGAGCCACACCTTTAAGTTGATAGGCCACTAGTTCCACCTTCTCTTCTGAACTCATCTCCATAATAGTTAGCACCTCATACACTTATTGATAAATTCTCCGGGATCTTCCTCTACTTTGGACCCATGAAACTCCAAAGGGTTCTTTCTTATGAAGTCCCTTACCCTTGAGGCCGAAGTAGGAGTATAAGGAGCTTGGACCCCTTGATTCAATTGGTTGGTCATAGCATGGGCCAATATAGTGATAGCATTTTGGAAGTCAACTTGGATATCCTTTCCATCTTGAGTGAAAGACCCCAAAAATATGCATAAAAAATGCCCTTAATCATAATTTCCACATATCTGAAAATCTATGCATGATATTGAAAATCTGACTCTATATTCTCGATTAGGTGGCAAAATTCAGTGGGAAATAGGCATAACCTAAATTTTAGAAGATTCGTTGCAAAAAATAATTTTCATAAATTTTTTGAAAACATTAGTTATGTACGATAGCTCCACAATGCGAACCCATCAAGGAGCAGTGTTAGTTTTTCCTTAATTTTTTTTGGCCTAAGGACATTGGGGTCATAACCCTATGCCCATTTACATGTGAAATATCTCATACTTAGCCATTATTCAACTCTTTATCCCTCAAAAACCCTCTGTAAAACCTTTCCAACGCTTTATCAAAATTCCCATCCCAAATCCAAGGATATCAGGCTCACATTGGATCTCAAGACCTCAATCCAAGCTTCAAGGTATCTTACATGAGGATTTCAAGGATCTCATACTTAGCCATTATTCAACTCTTTATCACTTAAGATGATGGATTTCAAGGTATCTTACATGAGGATTTCAAGGATCTCATACTTAGCCATTATTCAACTCTTTATCACTTAAGATGATGGATTTCAAGGTATCTTACATGAGGATTTTACTATATGTTGGTGGGTTGATTTACATTGAGTTTTCTCATATTATTTCACTCTTGCATTGTATGATTTTGAACAAGCATTACAAACCTGCCAAGTATTTGATAAAATATTTTGACAAGGATTCTCAAGTTTTTGATGATCTATTACATGGCTTATAAGTCAAGTGACTTTATGATGATTAAGGGATTGTATGTATATATTGAATTCATAAAAAGTATCTATGATGTTGCAAGTAGACCACACCTTCTTGGGGGTTGACATACCCAATCATCTAGTTGAGTAGGTGACTTGCCTCAATCACCTTGTTGGGGCATGACATGCCAAATCACCATGTTGAGGTGTGACATACCTTAATCACCTTGTTGGGGGATGACATGCCTAATCACCTTGTTAAGGGGTGACATACCTCGATCACCTTGTTGCGAGGTGACATGCCCAATCACATTATTTAGGGGTGGGTACCTCAATCACCTTGTTAGGGGGTGACATGCCTAATCACCTTGTTGAGGGGTAGGTACCTCAATCACCTTGTTGGGGGATGACATGCCTAATGACCTTGCAAGGGGGTAACATGCCTTCATATTCCAAGTAGTAGTTCATTTGATTTATGTTGATTATGGTCTTTTCCTGCATTTGATATGCACTGTGCAAGTTATATAATTTACAAGCATATTTTACTTCAAGTATTGATCATGCATGCCATATTGATATTATACCTATCCATTTCTTATGATTATACATTTTGACTACATTGTCTTATGTCTTGTTGCATTGCATCTTACATACTTAGTACATTCAAATGTACAAATGCATATTTTATGCCTACATGATATTACCATACATTTTGACTATAATGAATTATGTCTTGTTGCATTGCATCCTACATACTTAGTATATTCAAACGTACTAATGCATACTCTATGCCTATATGATATTACCATATAAGAATCGTAGTACCTCTCGATCATCCTCCATATGGCTAGTTCGGTGCTTTGGAGATAAGCTTTGGTGAGCCCTCAAGTCCAAGGAAACTATCTATGCTACTCTTGCTATTTCATATTTCCTTATGTTGAACACTTGATATTATGTGGGTGAGCCCGAAAAGTCTCTTAGCCCCCGCTCCACTTGATGTTAGAGTTTTTGTTAGATAATTGATGTACTTTTCTATGAACTTGACTCTTTTATGCTTTTAAGAAATATCAAGACTTTACTTAGTCCTGTTTCCCCTTATTTATGTCTCTTGTATTTTCTATTTTGCTTTCGTGACTAAAGATATGTGAATGATATGCTAAGAGGCTTGTTTGGGGTCCCATCAAGTTCCCATTCGCCATGTCACGTTTATTCCCTAGGCTTGGATCATGAAAAACTTGGTATTAGAGTAATAGGTTGTTAATGATCCTTGAAATCCAACACAATGCATCGGTTAGAGTCTTATTAATGGTTTTGAAGCGTATCACAACTATGAATGGGAGGCTGTAAGGTATTTTAGGAGATGTTTCACTTCTTTAAGGTCTATATCGTGCTTTAGATGTGAGTGTAAGGCTTTTCCCCTAAAAATGGCCTGATCCTAAGAGAGAGACTAAGGAGAGCCCGTACTCACGAGAAGCAACCGGCTCCTCTCGCTCCTTGAGCTCTTCAAGGTGGAGGGGTAGCCCAAGATGAATTTTGAGATACTATTATAATTTTGGCTCGTGCTATAACCAACAAATTCACCAAGGGATCCAAGCCCCTCATGCTCCCACTCCAGCTTTAGGGTGAGAGACATCACAAGAATAAACCCACTGGATTTCGATGGATCCAAGGCGGATGAGGATCCCCAAGAGTTCATCAATGAGGTGTACAAAGTGCTATCTATCTGGGGGTCACTTCGGAGGAGAAACTAGAGTTAGAGGCCTAACAACTCAAAGGTGTGGCCTAAATTTGGTTCACCCAATAGAAATTGGAGAGAAGAGATGGTGATGTTATTCCTTGGGAGGAGGTCAAAGCCACGTTCCTAAATATGTTCTTTCCTATCAAGATAAGGGAGGCCAAAATTATGGTATTTATGAACCTTAATCAAGGTTCCATAAGTGTAAAGGAGTACGCCTTCAATTTTAATCAACTCTCAAAGTATGCCCCATAATTGATTGTCGATCCGAGATCAAGGATGAACAAATTTGTGTTGGGAGTGTCCGACTTGGTCTCAAAGTATACCCCATAATTGATTGTCGACCCGAGATCAAGGATGAACAAATTTATGTTGGGAGTGTCCGACTTGGTCGATAAGGAGTGTTGAACTGCCATGTTAGTGATTGATATGGATTTGTTCCATCTTATGACATACACCAAGCAACTAGAGGGAGAAATATTTAGAAAAGAAATGATGAGTCCAAGAGGGCTTATTTTAAGGGTAGGTTCCAAGGGTAGCCGATTTCTTTAAGGCCACAAGTTTCAAGGCCAAGGATCTTCCAATATTCCTTATAGAAGATTTGCTAATGATTATCCAAGATTCCAAGGTAGTGGTAGGGTGCCTAACCCTATATGCCAAAGATGTGGTAGGAACCATAACAGCCCATGTTTGAGAAACTCTAATGCTTGCTATAGTTGTGGTGAAATGGGTCATAAGGTGATTGATTGTCCTTATTCTCAAAACAAAGGTAGAGATGGTCGTCCACAAGGCCAAGGTGCAAATACGGGTCAAAAGGGAAGAGGAGGCAAACAAGGGGGTGCTCCAAGGTAAAATAGATTCTATGCTCTTCAAGGGAAGCAAAGGGTGGATAGGGTGCCCGATGTTATCACTGTTATGTTAAAGGTTTTTGATTTTGATGTGTATGCTTTGATAGACTGGGGTGTCACTCTTTCTTTTATTACTCCTTTTATTGCCAAAAAGCTTTATATTAGTCCCGAATTATTGTGTGAACCTTATGAAGTGTCTACCCCCATTGGTGAGTCCACTGTTGCTAAAAGAATCTGTAAAATTGTCCCCTGTCCATATTGCATAAAATCTTGCCTTGTGATTTTGTTGAGTTAGATATGGTGGATTTTGATGTCATTTTTGGGATGGATTGGTTGCATGCATATTATCCTTCTAGTGATTGTAAAACCCGTAGGGTTAAATTCTAATTCCCTAATGAGCCCATCCTTAAGGGGGAAAGTCGTGATGTGGTGGTCAATGATAGATTCATTTCCTTCCTTAATGTCCAATAGTTGATTTTAAAGGGTTGTCTCTATCATGTTGTGAGAGTTAGGGATGTTGAGTCCAAAGTCTTTCCTATTGAGTCAGTTTCGGTGGTTAATAAATTTCTTGATATTTTTCCTGACGAGCTTCCCGGTGTTCCTTCTGAAAGGGAAATAGACTTTGGTATAGACCTCTTTCCCGACACTTAACCTATTTCTATTCCCCCTTACCATATGGCCCCGGTGGAGTTGAAGGATCAATTAAGGAATTTGTTAGAGAAGGGTTTCATAAGGCCTAGTAAGTCACCTTGGGGTGCACCGGTGTTATTTGTGAAGAAAAAAGATTGTTCTCTTAGGATGTGCATTGATTATTGGCAACTTAATAGAGTTACCATAAAGAATAAGTACCCTCTACCAAGGATTGATGACCTTTTTGATCAACTTCAAAGGGCTAGTCATTTTTCTAATATTGATCTTCGGTCCAGGTATCACCAAGTGAAAGTGAGGGTGTGTGACATTCCCAAGACAGCTTTCTAGACTAGGTATGGGCACTTTGAGTTTATGGTTATATCCTTTGGGTTGACCAATGTACCGGCTATAATTATGGATCTTATGAATAGGGTCTTTAAACCCTATCTTGACTTATTTGTGGTGGTTTTTATTAATGAAATCTTGATTTATTTCCATAGTGAGGATGAGCATGTGAATCACTTGAAGATGGCATTGCAAATCTTAAAAGAGAAGAGGTTGTATGCTAAATATGAAAAATATGGAGTTTTGGTTGACAGAGGTTTCTTTTCTAGGGCATGTAGTGTCAGGTGATGGCATTAAGGTGGATCCCAAGAAAACGGAGGTGATTAGAAATTGGCCTAGACATTTGACTCCATCGAATATTAGGAGTTTCTTGGGTTTGACGGGTTATTACCAGATGTTTGTGAATGGCTTCTCTTCTATTGCTTCTCCTATGACTAAGTTGACGTAAAAGAAGGCAAAATTTTTGTGGACCAATGAATGTGAGAAGAGTTTCCAAACTTTGAAAGATAAGCTTGTCTCTACTCCTATCTTGTCTCTACTGGAAGGGCTGCAAGTATTTGTTATGTATTGTGATGCCTCAAGAATTGGTTTAGGGTGTGTTTTGATACAAAATGGTAAGGTGATAGCGTATGCCTCTAGACAACTTAAGATGCACGAGAAGAATTATCCAGCCCATGATCTTGAATTGGCAGCCATGGTATTTTCTTTGAAAATTTGGCGTCACTACTTGTATGGGGTTCATGTTGATGTGTTTACTGACCACAAGAGTCTCTAATATGTATTTAGGCAAGAAAATCTTAACTTGAGATAAAAAAGGTGGTTAGAGGTCCTTAAAGATTATGATATGAGTGTTAATTATTACCTCAGCAAAGCTAATGTTGTGATTGATGCTCTAGGTAGGGTGTCTAAGGGTAGTCTAGCTCATGTTGATGATAGTGGCAAAAAGGTGGCTAGAAAGGTTCATTGGTTGGCTAGATTAGGGGTTAGGTTGGAGGAAGTTGACAATGGTGGTGTAGTGGCTGTTGATGGTTTTAAATCTTCCTTGATTGAGGAGATAAAGGCAAAACAAGATCTTGACCCCGCCTTGCTAGAGTTGAAGGCCTTGGTGAGAGATGGTAAAGTGGAGCTTTTCTCTTAAGGGGGAGATGGTGCTCTTAGGTATCAAGGTAGAATGTGTGTGCCAAATATGGATGACTTGAGAGAATTGATCTTAAGGGAGGCCCATATCCTATTCTATTCACCCTAGTTCTACAAAGATGTATAAAGACTTGAGGGAGGTGTATTGGTGGGGTGGTATGAAGAGGACATTATCAAGTTTATATTCGGATGTCATAATTGCCAACAAGTAAAAGCTGATCACCAAAGGTTGGGTGGCCTAGCCTAAGATATTGAGATTCCTACTTAGAAGTGGGAAGAGACCAATATGGATTTCGTGGTTGGGTTGCCTAAGACTAGAAAATATTTTGACTCTATTTGGGTTGTTATGGATAGAAGAACAAAGTCGGCTCACTTCTTACCAGTCAAAACCACTTATGGTGCTGATGATTATGCCAATATATATATACATGAGTTGGTTAGATGGCATATGTAGCCCTTGTCTATAATTTCAGATTGTGGTACTCAATTCACTTCTTACTTTTGGAGGTCCTTCCAAAGAGGTCTTGGTACTAAGGTTAAACTTACTATGACTTTTCATCTTCAAATAGACAGTCAAGCCAAGAGGACTATCCAAACTCTTGAGGATATGCTTAGATCATGTTTTTTGGAGTTTAAAGGTAGTTGGGATGAACATCTTCCACTATTGAGTTTGCTCACAACAATAACAACCACTCAAGCATTGGTATGGCTCCCTTTTAAGCTTTATATGGTAGGTGTTGTAGATCCCTGGTTAGGTGGTTTGAAGTGGGGTAAATAGCTTTGCTAGGTGTAAATTTGGCCATGGAATCCTTGTAGAAGGTAAGGTTGATAATGGAGAGATTGAAAATAGCCCAAAGTAGACAAAAGTCCTTCTGCGATATGAAGAGAAGAGATCTTGAGTTTAAGGTTGGAGATTGGGTTACTTGAAAGTCTCACCCATGAAGGGTGTGGTTCGGTTTGGCAAGAAAGGGAAAGTAAGTCCAATGTTTTTGGGTCATTATAGAGTTTCACAGAGAGTGGCTAAGGTTGCATATAAGTTGGGGTTGCCTTTGGGAATGAATATAGTTCATCCAGTCTTCCATGTGTCCATGTTGAGAAAGTGTGTGGGTAACCCAAGTGCTATAGTGCCCTTGGATGTTGCGGGTGTTGTAAAGATAATTTAACTTATGAGGAGGTCCCAGTGGAGATTTTGGATAGACAAGTGAAGAGGTTGAGAAACAAAGATTTAGCTTTCGTCAAGGTCCTTTGGAGGAACCAACAACTTGAAAGTGTCACACGGGAAGCTGAGGCAGACATGAGAAAGCGATATCCATATCTCTTCTACTCTACTCAAGTCGAAGGTACTAATTGAAGTCACCTATATGATTTCAAGCCTTAAGTTTCATCCCTTATGTCATTTTGCATGCATTCATATTCATGGTAAAAAGTTTATGGTGATTTTTGACATTGATGTTGAGATTTTTGGAAATGATGTTTAAATACATTTGTTGCATTTATGTTGGGCTAAAATCTTCATGATTACTTCTCTTATACAGGTTTCTTTATTGGAAATAATGCTTAAATAGATTTATTGCATTGGGAAGAATGTTTCCAATGGGGAGATATTGAAACACCCCAAAAATATGCTTCGAAAATGCCCTTATTTGTAATCTCCATATATCTCAAAATTCATGCATGATATTGAAAATCCAACTTCATATTCTTGATCAGGGGACAAAATTGAGTGGGTAATGGGTATAACCCAGATTTTAGAAGACCCATACTGAAAAATAATTTTCACAATTTTTTTTAAAAATAGTAGTTGTATGCGATAGCTCCGCGATGCGGACCCATTGCGGAGCAGTGTTAGTTTTTGTTGAATTTTTTGTTTTGGTCTAATGGGCATTGTGGTTATGGCCCCATGCCAATTTACTCGTGAAATATCCCATACTTATCCATTTTCCAACTCTTTATCACTCAAAAACCCTCTCTAACACTTTATCAAAATTCCCATCCCAAATCCAAGGATTTCAAGTTCACATTGGATCTCAAGAACTCAATCCAAGCTTCGATCCTCCTTTCAAGTTTACATCAAAAAAATCCAAGTTTGAGGTATGTGGGTTTCATTCATTGGGTCCTTTCACCCATGGAGTCCAATCTTCTTTTTTATGAAAATTGCATGTTTTGAATGGGTATCCATTATTATGAAATATGAGCATAAATTATGTTGGGGTTTTATGAAATGTTGATTGATTATGCATGTCTAACTATTTCAAACTTATACTGTGAATTGGTTTTCTCTATTGAAATTATGCATATTATGAGCTATGAAGCTATGATCTATTGTAAGATTCAATGATGGATTTCAAGGTATCTTAAATGAGGGTTTTACAATATGTTGGTGGGTTGATTTACATTTAGTTTTCTCATATTATTTTACTTTTGAATTGGATGATTTTGAACAAGCATTACGAACCCACCAAGTATTTGATAAAATATCTTGACAAGGATTGTCAAGTTTTTGATGATCTATTACATGGCTTATAAGTCAATTGACTTTATGATGATTAAGGGCTTATATGTATGCGTTGAATTTATGAAAAGTATATATGATGTTGCAAGTAGACCATACATTGTTGGGGGGTGACATGACCAATCACCATGTTGAGAGGTGACATACCCCAATCACCTTGCTGGGGGATGACATGCCCAATCACCATGTTGAGGGGTGAAATACCTTAATCACCTTATTGTAGGGTGATATGCCCAATCACTTTGTTGAGGGGTAGGTACCTCAATCACCTTATTGGGGGGGTGACATGCCCAATCACCTTATTGAAGGGTGAGTACCTCAGTCACCTTATTGGGGGTGACATGCCCAATCGCCTTGTTCAGAGGTGAGTGCCTCAATCACCTTACAAGGGAGTGACATGCCTTGGATTCCAAGTAGTAGTTCTCTTGGTCTATGTTGATTATAGTCTCTTCCCGCATGTGATACGTACTATGCAAGTTATATGATTTACAAGCATGTTTTACTTCAAGCATTGATCATGCATGCCATATCAATATTGTACCTATCAATTGCTTATGATTATGCATTCAGACTATAATGACTTATGTCATATTCCATTGCATCCTACTTACTTAGTATATTAAAATGTAGTAATGCATAATATTACCATATAGGAATCGAAGCACCTCTCGATCATCTTCTACATGGCTAGTTTGGTGCTTTGGAGATAAGAATTGGTGAGTCCTCAAGTTCGAGGACGCTATCTATGTTACTTTTGCTATTTGATATTTCCTAATGTTGAACACTTGATACTATGAGGGTGATCCCAGAAAGTGTCTTGGCTCCCGTTCCACTCGATGTTAGAGGTGTTGTTGGATAATTGATGTACTTTTCTATGAACTTGACTCTTTTATGCATTTATAAATATCAAGACTTCCTTTAGTCCCGTTTCCCCTTATTTATATCTCTTGTGTTATTTATTTTGCTTCTACGACCAAGGTGTGTGAATGATATGCTAAGAGGCTTATTTGGGTCTCGTTGGGTTTCTATTTGTTGTGTCACATCTATGCCCTAGACTTAGATCGTGACATTGAGGAGCTTGAGGAGCGGGATGATCTGATTGCTCCTCGGGTTTACGGGTCCTCTTAGGTCTCCCTCTTGATAGCAGCATGATCTAGAAGAGCAAAAGAGTGTTTGTTATGGGAGGAAGCCTTATCTTTACATCTAAAGGATGACATAGATCATGAAGAAGTGAAACATTTCCTAAATAGCCTCATAGCCTCCTATTCATAGTTATGGCACGCTTCACAACCATGAATAAGACTCTAATTGATGCGGTGTTTTGGATTTTTGAGGATCATTAACAACTTAGTGCTCTCATACCAAGCTTAGGGCCTAGACATAACACGATGAAGGGGAAGCAAAATAAAATAACAACAAGAGTCAAATATTAAAAAGGGGAAGTGGGACTAAGGGATATCTTTCATAGTCATAGAAACATAAGGAGATCAAGCTCATAAGCACATACAAACACAATATCTCACAACACCTCTACTAGGGAATGGAGCAGGGACCAGACATTTCCTGAGATCACTCACATAATAATAAGTATCCATCATAAAAAATAAGTCTCAACACAGCATGAGTAAAAGTAGATATTGTTATGAGCATAAATTATGTTGGGGTTTTATGAAATGTTGATTGATTATGCATTGCATCACAAAAGCTTATAGTAGTTCATGGTTTTATTGGTCAAATCATGCATAGTCTCAATAGGCTAAATCAATTCATGGAATAAGCATGAAATAGATGTTCATGCATAATCAATCAATACTTAATTAAAATCCAACATAATTTATGTTCATAATTTATAATAAGAAATACCCATTAGTAATACATCTTAAAATCATGTAATTTTCATAAAAGAGAGGGCTCTATAGATGAAAGGACCCATGGATGAAGACTCACATGCCTTAAATCTTGAATTTCTTGAAATGAACTTAAAGGAGACTTGAAGCTTGATATGGGTTCTTGAGTTCCCAAATTGAGCTTGAATTCCTTGAATTTGAATAAGAGATTTGATAAAGTCTTGGAGAATTTTAGAGAAGGTTTTGTGAGTTATAGAGTTGAAAAATGGCTAAGTATGGAAGATTTCACGTTTAAATGGGCATGGGGCTATTACCCTAATGCCCTTGGACAAAATGAGAAAATTAGGAAAAAATTTACACTGGTTCACGCCCCAGGCATGATATAGACCAGACGCGCAGGCATGTTTACACTAGTCCACCCCAGGTGCGTCGCGGCCAGGGTAGGGACAGTCATTGGAAAAAATTGAAAATTAGCGAACATATTTTTTTGCTACGAGTCTTCTAAAATCTGAGTAATACAAATTTCTCACTCAATTTTGCCCCCTGATCAAGAATATAAAGTCGGATTTTTGAAATCATGCATGGATTTTAAGATATATGGAAATTACGATTATGGGGCATTTCGAAGCAGACGGGGGGTTTTTCAATCAAATTCTAGTTTTGGAATGTATTTTGAGGTAAAATCACATTTTTCACTAGTTATGTATCGACAATGTGTGAAAACTTTACATTATGAGGACTCGGTTGATTCTCAATGGAATTAAGTATAATTTGGGTCTAAGTTATTCTACTTTCTAAGAGGAACAGTATGGTATGTTTGGATTCTAATAATTTGGTTGTATTCTTGTAAAATCTAACTGGGGAAGTTTTGTAAGAAATATTTTTCATAGGAAATATAATCTTGTTTTTGAGCCATTTATGTGTCTTGTGGGATTTATTTTGGGCTCAATTACTAGCTATAGACTTGGGGGTGATGTAGTCCCAACATGGTAATATCATGTATGCATTGAGTATATATTAGTACTTGGAATGTTCTAAGTGTGCAGGGTGCAATGTATCAAAGACATAAGCCATAATATTCAAAATGTATAATCATAATCAATAGAAATATAATCTCAGTACGACATGCATGATCAATGCTCATGCTAAAACATACTTGTAAAATATTTCTCTTGCAAATCTTGTTCAACACAATAGAGTGATATGATTAGCTTATCCAAATACCTTGCACTAGAGGGTAGGGAGTATAGCATGAATAATGACCCTTTATAGTAGGTAACGGATAGTACATGGTATTAGGTCATGCATAAGGGTAAGACTTATAACATGGTTCATGACCCCTTCACGAAGACATTAGGTAATGTATTATAATAAGTTATACATGAGGGTAAGGTATACAACATGGTTCATACCCCTTTCATGTAGACATTTGCCTTATACTTGAGGATGAGAAGTACAACATGATTCGTGACCCCATCTAGTAGGCTACACAATTCACAAGAGCATAAACTTAGCATAAGAACTCAATAGTTCACTTGTAGATCATAAAGACTTATCATGATTTCAATATATGCTTGGGAGCCCATAATTATCTTGAAACACTTGACTTGTAAAAATCATACAATAACTCATCAACGACTTCAGAATTCTTGTTATGTAATTTCATGTACCTCAATCACCTTATTGGGGGGGTGACATGCCCAATCACCTTATTGAAGGAGTTTGAAGTCAAATAAATTGAGCTGGCCTTGTGATTCATACTTTGATAGTTAAGAAGCATTTGAAAGCCATCGGAAAGGGAAAAGCTTAAGTAAAATGACCAGGACTGCAAGGAACTACCTTCCAGGTAGGCTAGGCTTCTGTAAACCTTACACTGAGCTAAAATGTATGCATGATTGAGCTAAAATGTATGAAAGTGTGTTATTTATGGGTTTGCTTGTTGAATATGTGATGTGTATAACTGGTTGTACTTCATATGTGTAGTATATAACTGTATTAGCTGCCACTATGATATTAGCTAAGTTCTGATGCTAGTGCACTACAAAAAGACCTGGTAAAGGCTGGATAGGGACTAATGCCCTGGGATAGGTATCTATTCTATTAACTCCTATCTATACAAATATGTAGCTTGATATAACTGAGATATGCTGGTTATGAGGTAAGTTTGTAGATTATATTTCGTATTGCAGACTGACTTTGTTATAGATATGACTCTACTGGGCTTAATTGTTCTAGATAATAATGATACAACTGTGATGGTCTATGTCAGCGCTAAGTGTTTGTGGTTAAGGTAGTTATGGTACACTTAGCTTTTGTTTGGCATGATTCTAAATTGGTCTGTGACATATATATACTTTTGTATATAGTTGTTATGCATTATGTGTTTCTTATCCTTACCTGATACTGGGTTATCTGTTAGAGTTTGAGAGAGGTGATAGTTATGCTTTATAGTCCTTTGTGACTCTTGGCTTGAGATGCAATGTTGCTAGATCTCCGGATAGACTAGTGAGTGGATGACTATTTCAATGATTCAAGACCTGGATGAAGCTCCCCGTGCTTTGAGTGCTGGTAAACATGTCCAAGAGTCCAATACATGGGTGACGCTTAACAGGTCCGAGTACTAGTGGCCATGTCCGGGAGGCTAGGTTACAGATATCGATCTTTGAGTTTGAGCACTTGTTGATACTTTGGGTCTAGGACCCTATTGATACTTTGGGTCTAGGACCTTGTTGCTTACTTTTGGCTCTGGGACCTTGCCGATTGTTCTTAGGTCCAGACCAGGTTGGCTACTCTTGGTTCGGGGACCCACTTGATTACCCATAGATCCATACATCTATACAGACCCTGATTATATGTGGTGTACCCTTTGGTCTTTTGAGGGCTCAAGGGGCGTACAAACATAGATAGTAGGGCCTTACATCCACGTACAGCCCGACCCTTGACCATATGATATTGAGAGTGGATTTTGCCATGATTCTTCCAGTTACGTTCTACGTGGGTGTACCTTCTGGGCTTATGGGGGCCCAATTGTTGTACATGCATAGATACTAGGGCCTTACACCTATGTATAACACTATAACTCAGTTTAATGACAGATGCGATATACACCTTCTCGGGGTTTATTAGTTTTTATCATTTCATATCGTTTGGGTAGTTCAGCTGGGGTTACATAGTTCTACAGACGTATTTTTTCTTGATTTTAGTTTCGATTCGCTAGTTTTACTATAGTTTTCTATGTTTGATCAATCTATGCTTATAATATTTCACTTAGCCATTCGATGATGCCTACAGGGTACCTTTTACCAGCATTTACCCCTACTTTCTATATCTTCCCATGGTGCAGGTCTAGGTACTAGTCGCAGTCACGGAGTTGGGAGTTCATGGGTGTTTCAAGAGACACTTGGTAAGCACCAACCGCTCTAGTCACTCTGCAATCTCCTTCTTTTTTTATGGTCATCCTTTGTAACTAGACAATGGCCTTGTACAGTTTAATGGATTGTATTTGTAAAATTATTCCTAACTATGTATTTATTATTATGTATATTCATATATGGGTGTGTGCTTGTGTCTATAGTAGCTCTGTGTAGATGAATTCCATGTCCTGGGTATGTTGTGCTGCATTATGCATACTTATGTTGCTAGTACTGTTATGTTAGTGATTTAGGATAGGTTTATGGGTTGGGTTGGCTTGCCTATAGGTGGAATCTAATAGATGCCATCATAATCGAAATCGGGTTGTAACAATAACATTTCTCGATAAATGTTTGGCTTTCTTTGTGATCATCATCCATTAAAAATTTCATTTTACCTAATTATCATTCATTATTAGTATTCCTATAATAAAGTTTATTGACCAACTCAATACTGATATTTATCAACTATTAATATTTAATTAATTAGATATTTTAGAATATTTTTATTTAGTGTAGGGTAAAATGGTAATCCAACTTTGAACGTTGGAGCTTCCCACTTTTAGTAATATATGATGATATAATGATGATTCATTTTATATCTTCCTATTAACACTTGAGATGCTTCTTTTGGTAATAATGGAATTTATTAGCTATAGGACTGTAGAGTTTGTAAATAACCTTATAAGGCAGTAACAATAATGTAGAGAGTAGTTTACACAATTAGTGACATGCATAGGAGTTGAAATAACACATGGATCTTATTTAGCTAAAAGGAGGAACTCATGTCATTTGGTATTCAAAATATATGTGCAGATTTAATGACAACATATATTGGAACATATAGACACACTAAAGAGTGGAAATAAGGTCATTAGTCATATTAGAACTTATAAGCAGCCCAATGTGTCATTTTCAAGGAAGAACCTAGATTTCATTTCAACTAATAGGATATTGAATATCCCTATATACCTTGATATACAACTTTTATGTTACAATGGATTAATCTACTTCCTTCCAGATTATTAGTCTATAAGAAAATCTGAATTAGAGCCAGGTTGACTAGTCTCATATGTATAGAGCTACGATGTAGTAGAGTCTTACAGAAGGGTGTTGAGACATCTGTTACTTGTCTTCGAGAGGTTAGGGGATGTTTAGGAAACTTCCTGTGTTGTTGAATCATATTGTGTGATATTGTCAATGGTTCTTTAATTTCTAAGAACTTGACTTCGTTTATTTTCGTAGATATGGTACGCAGAGGATACACTTCGAGCCAAGGTAGGGTTGTACCATGAGTCCCACATAGGGAGCAACCTCCAGAGCCTATAGCGCAGAGATTGAATGCCTCACCTCTCCCACAGCTAGAGGCACCAGTTCCTCCAATTGCCTTTCTAGTCACACTTGAGGTGCAGGCAGTTATTGGACAGCTGTAGTGGTGCTTTGAGCCTTACAATAGGGTATTATGCCATCCCTAACTCCTCCAGTTCAGGACCCAACAAAGCCTGCCACTCCAAAGGGTTCGTCCAGCCAAAGGGAACCGTACTATTCTAGGGGTATTTTTTGAGGTTGACCCTGCCAAAGTTTTTGAGAGCTGCGGAGAAGATACATAGGAGTTTCACATGGCATGTATGGAGCGGTTATAGGCATTGAGAGTATTAGAGTCTCAGGGTGCAAAGTTCACTGCTTATCATCTATATGGGGCCAACAGGCAATGGTGGCAGACTTATAGAGACACTAGACCAGCAGATATTGCGTCGGTGACTTGGGCAGAGTTCATAGAGGCCTTTATGGCTAGGATTTATGCCTAATAGTTAATGTTAGGATCAGTTTGTGTAGTTGGAGTAGGGGCAGATGACAGTGACATAGTACAAGACTAGATTCTAAGAGCTCTCTCGGCATGCTACGAATATCTTGCTTACCTAAGAGGAGAGAATTTGTTATTTATGGTGGGATTGAGGCCATAGTTGAGGATGGGTATGCATGCACTGGTGATTTTATCTTGATATAGTAGATCATAATTATTCTCTGGAGCAGTTTAGTTGCGACACCCAAGTGGGCAGCAATAAGCGTGCTAGGTGCGAGGGACAATTCAATAGATTACAATTAGGTTTCAAGGTACCGATTGATGAGCCTTTGAGGATGGTTTGGCAAGATTATACTCATTGCCCGTTCCAGGCATTGTTGTAGGTCTCTGAGGGTAGCCTCCAAGGGTCAGGTACTTCCAGTCGGGGTGGCTCTTTTTATTCCATCAAGCATAGACAGAGGGAGAGTGACACCTTCATTAGGGCTGGTTGGATCATTTTCATGGGTAGTCAGCCTTCTAGGGCTTCTAGATTAAAGAAGTATGATCACGACAGTAGATGTAATGCCGCTTCGAGTTATTTTGGGTATGGGGCACTAGATCAGTGAGTTAGAGACTAACCAGAGTGCAGAGAAACACTTGCAGCCCCACAAACAACTAAATCAGCTCCCTTACTAGGTGGTAGAGGTAGGGGCTAGGATCGAGGTCGCAAAGATAATCAGTATAGAGCTTCTAGCAGAGTTTCAGAGGCAATAAGGCCTAAGAGAGGTGATGCTCAAGGTGGGGTCGTTAGGGCCACTTTTATGTTACTCCAGCACAAGCAGAGGTCGAGGCTTCTAATAACACTATTACAGGTATGATTATTGTATGATAGTAGCCAAATTCAGTATTGTTTGATCCAAGTTCCACTTTCTCATATATATCTGTGCACTTTGTTTCTCGCTTGGGTGTGAGTCCCAAGACTTTTTCATCTTAGGTCTGTGTATCGACCCTAGCGGGGGATTCACTTATGATAGATCAGGTATGCCGAGCTTCTATGGTCACTCTTCAGGGGTTTGATACTTTGGCTAACTTGATACTTCTTGATATATTAGATTTCAATATTATTCTTGGTATGGATTGGTTGGCTCGACATCATACTAGATTGGATTTCTATGCCAAGATTGTCATATTAGTGATACCAAGGATGTCCCTAGTTATATGGCAAGGTTCTATAAGTTAGGTACCGACTGGTATTGTATCGTATATTCGGGCTTGGAGGTTGATATCCATAGGGTGTTCAGCTCATTTAGCTCTTGTTCGTGATAGCAGAGACTCTTACTGTAGAGTGGGTATCCATGGTTTATGAATTTCCTGATGTGTTCCCTATAGATTTTTTGAGGTTGCCACTAGAGCAGGATATCAATTTTGCAATAGAGATTGAGTCAGGCACTAAGCCCATTTCTATCCCACCATACCGGATGGCTCTTGATGAGCTTAGTACGTAGATTTAGATTTTGTTAGATCTAGGATTCATATGGCAAAGTGTTTCTCACTAGGGAGTCTCTATTCTATTTGTGACAAACAAGGATGGAAATCTCCGGATGAATATTGATTATCGATAGTTGAATAAGATAACGATAAAGAACTACTATCCTCTATCTCATATCGATGATTTGTTTGATCAGTTATAGGGAAAGCATTATTTTCTAAGATTGATCTGAGTTGGGGTATCACCAGCTAATGAGTCGATATTTTAGACTCATTTCGGGCTAGTTTGCAAAAAAATATTATCGTCAGTATACTATTATTTCCAATCTCTAACTAATATGCATATGTTATGTCAGGAAATGGAACTAAAAGTGCACAAATGGATAATACTTGAAAAACCTTGGAAAAGGAGCAAAGTTGACAAAAAGGCATAGAAAAGCGGCATCGCCTACATATTTCGTGATCTGCCAAATAGTCAGCTAGCATTCCAGCAACCAAGGTTTAACCCAAGTTAGGAAGGCGGTCAGAATAAACTTCGCCAAATATATTCGACGTACCACTGAATGGCTCAAGAGACCTCCTAAGGTTGCAGTACATAAAGCCCTACAATCATGATAAGAAGTTGATGAGAGAGGAACTTCAGGGAATCACAAAACTGTATCGGTGGACTGAAGAACTATTGTCCAATGTTGCAGCGAAACAAGCCTTAAGAGGATGCAAAGTAAAGTGGTCAAGTGCATATTTGATGCATCATCAGAGTGCTCGGCAATGGCCGTCCTTGACCACCGAATGGCTACTCAAAGCACAAATTCTTATACTTTTGCACTGACTATTAAAGAAAATTAGAAAGGACATTGTACATATCATTCTTCTTAGTTTTACAAAGAGAGTAGAAGTACATAGAATATTCCTTGCCCTAGAGCTTAAAGGGGTAATAAGGTTTCAAGCATTGGGGAAACAAAACTTGAGAAAATCTGTTGGTATTAATCAACTTTTATCTATTCAATCTTGTTACCCATGACTTTAGCTGCCATTTTGGTATTGTATTTCTAATTTCTAGCATGGGTGGCTAAAACCCCCAAGTTAAGGGTGTGCTAATGATATGGGTTCTTTATTAATCTGTTGGGCCGTTGATATTTTGACTCTATTGTTGTTGATCTGAGTGATTTTACATCCATTCCTATGTTTAATCTATAATTTTAAGGTTGCAAACTTAGAGTTTAATTTAGATCTCTAATTATTGCTTTAATCGGAGTGACTAGAGTGTGGAATAGATGTAATAACTGAAAACCTTCTAGGGTTTAAGTTGAAGTCCATAACTATGGTTTCAATGGCTAAGGTTTTAGGGGTTTTGCTAAGACTTCTTAGGCCAAGCATATCCTCGGCAGTCCATGTATGATATCATAATTGAATTATATGAAACACTCGTGTCATAAGTATTGTTTGATCCAAGTTCCACTTTCTCATATATATCTGTGCACTTTGTTTCTCGCTTGGGTGTGAGTCCCAAGACTTTTTCATCTTAGGTCTGTCTGAACATGGGTTAGAAGCAACCTAGCTTATTCACTCATTGTTAACTCAATTAGTCAAATATTTAGACCCAGCTAGTTAATCAATTTTCATATTTTCACATCCCCAACATCTCTTTTAACTTGTTAATTAATTTGCTGATTAGATATTGGGTAGTTAAAACTTGATTTTAATTATTGTAACCCCCCAGAACCTACAATTGCTTAGTCCAATGAAACACTTCAATTTGTGAATTACAATTCCCTATGGGATTCGACTCCAATTCTAAAGTTGGGTTATTATGCTGATGACGATTGCCCTTGCTTCCTTTGAGTAGCTGAGATGAGCGACATCAAAAATGGCACTGTTTTAACTTATTCACTCATTATTGAAGTGCTTTTTGAGCTTTGTTCTTGTAGTTAGAATTGGTTTACTATTTTCTTGTTGTTTTTGCTATTGAAGAATAGCTTTTAAAATGGAAGATGAAAAAAGTGTTCAGGGTGATATCATAAGAGATCTAAATGGCTTCCAAAATATCAAATAGTGCCAAGTAAGTAGCGTAGGGGCAATTTAATAGCATTTAATAGCTACAAATGCTGAATTCTAAATCACAGATTCAATGCTACAATTACTCCAGCTTAGGGGGTTATTTTGAGGGTGAGCCTGTGAGGATCCCCATGATCACCTTCAAAACTTCATTGATGTCTGCTCACTATTCAAATATTGGGGTGTTATACAAGAGGCCATTAAACTGAGGCTTTTTTCCTTTTCTATAATTGGAGAAGCTGCAAAGTGGTTGGCTGAGCTTCCCCAGGGTTCAATTGCATCATGAAAAAAATTGCAGAACAAATTGCTTGAGAGATTCTTCCCTCCTTCTTGAATTGTCAAGCTATGGAGGAGCATAGAAAATTTTTGATGGATAGATGATGAACCATTACATGAAGCTTGGCAGTGATTTTGAAAACTTTTATTTCAGTGCCCAAATCATGGTATCCCCGATCACTTGATGTTGCAACACTTCTATCTGAGTTTAAGTATTGTCAACAAGAGTGTGGCTGATTGGTTAGCATAAGAAGGGCTTATGAAGCAAATGCTTGTGACGGCTGCAGGGTTGCCAGATGAATTAACCAAAATAAGCAAGGTGTGGTACACCCAAGATAATTATGCTTCCTCTACAAAAGGGGGACTATCTAGAGAGCAGTTGGCTAAAGAGAAGGAGCGAGATGAGATCATAGAAAGAATGATGAAGCAGTTAAATCTTATAACACAATATGTAGCTAGGGCACAATGAGTTGATATTGTACAAGCTATAGATATCTTCCCTTTTGAATATGAGCCAAGTGAGAATGATCATGAAAAAGAGGTGTGTTTCATTGCGAATCAAGTATTGGGTTGAAATGACCCAAAAAGTGCTCGACAATGTGCTTAGGAAGTGTCCAAAATCATAATTTTCATATATCTCAAAATCCATGCATTATTTCAAAAATCCGACTTCATATTCTAGTTTAGGGGCTCAAATATAGGGGGAAAAGGGTCTAACCCCGATTTTAGAGTGAACGATTCACAATTTCAATTTTTAAAGTAGAGATTTCCAATGGTATCTTTGCGTCATCAACGCGACGCGCCAGTGTACAAAAATGGTGCCAGTTTTTATTTTCGGTCCAAGACTTTTAATTCTTGGGCCTAAATGTTCCCATACACGAAAATACCTATACGTAGCCTTATTTCATTCTCATATCACCCAAGACATTTCCTAATACTCACTAAAACACTTACTCTTATATTTCTCTCAAAATTCAAGTGCCAAAACCCTCTCCAAAACATAAGAATTTCAACCAAGCTTCAAGTCTCCATCTCCAATCTTCTTTAAGGTTTCTCTAAAAGCTAAGGTATATGGGTTTCCTTCATGGGTTCCTTTCTCCCATGATACCCAAGCCTCTATTTTCTCAAATTGCATGATTTAAAG
This sequence comes from Solanum virginianum, assembly GCA_000787875.1. NCBI lineage: Eukaryota > Viridiplantae > Streptophyta > Magnoliopsida > Solanales > Solanaceae > Solanum > Solanum virginianum. Next base: position 88,282 of record DF358022.1, read on the forward strand.
TTCATTTACAAATGGTTCTTTCATATTATGAAATTCACTGCACACTATGTTGAAGGTATGTTAAAGCTTTATGAAATTATGACTGTTTAGCCATATTTGGGGTTATGAATCTAAGACCTAATGTAAGATTTGATGAAGGATTTTGATGTATATTACTTCAGGGTGTTACCAAGAATCTATTAAATGTTTTACAATCAATTTACTAGCACTATTTCACTCTTGAATTTCATGGGTTTACACTAGCACTACACATCCGCCAAGTGTTTGATAAAATGTCTGGCTAGGATTTCTTGAGGAATTGAAGGCCCAATCCATGTCTTATGAGTTGAATAATATTATGATGATTGTATGATGATAAAATGAATATATGTATATGATGATGAAGGGAGTGCATATATATATGATATTATCTCTATAGTGTTACATGTTGACCATAACATTATTAAGGGGTTGGTACTTTGACCACTTTGATAGAGAGTTTTAAGTCCATTAACCGTGTTGAGGGGATGGTACCTTTACCACTTTGATGGAGGGTGTTAAGTCCATTAACTGTGTTGAGGGGTTGGTACCTTGACCACTTTGATGGAGGGTGTTAAGTCCATTAACCATGTTAAGGGGTTGGTACCTTGACCACTTTGATGGAGGGTGTTAAGTCCATTAACCTAGTTGAGGGGTTGGTACCTTGACCACTACCAAGGGGGTGCTAAGCCTTTGATTTCGAGTACTAGTTGCTTGGTCTATAAAGATGGTCTCTTTTTATCTACGTAAATATGTTCTATATAAGCATGTTTTACTTCAAGTATCATTCATACATGTGATATTATTAGTATGCTATTCATTACTTATGATTAAGCATTTTGATCATGTTGCCTATTTTTTGTTGCATTGGATCCTATATACTTAGTATATTCACACATACTAATGCATACTCTATGCCTACATGATCTCACCATGTAGGAATCGGAGCTCCATTTGGCCATCCTCCTCCTTTATGTGGCTAGTACGATTATCTTTCAAGCTAGTTAGTGAGTCCTCCATTCCGGGGACGTTGGTCTATGTTTCTTATGCTATGTATTGGTACTTTCTTCTTTATTGTTACTTTGGCAATGAGGGTGAGTCTGGTTGCTTTGTATTGGCCCCTGCTAAGTATCTATGGCTAGAGGTGTCATTGGACAAGTTGTGCATTATGCTTGAGCTTTGACTCGTCTAAGATATTTAAGTATTATGCTCTCTTTTCTCTTTCCCTTAGTCCTAATTTTCCTTGTTTATGTTTCTTAAGTTGTTTTATCTTGCTTCCACGACCAAGGATGTGTGTATGATATGCGAAAAGGCTTATTTGGGGTTCCTTTAGGTTCCCCATTCATCTTTCACGTCTAGGCCCTAGGTTTGGGTTGTGACATGGGTTCTCAGCAGGCCTTTCAACAGTCACTCGGGAATCAAGGTCAGAACGTTGGAAGTCATTGGGATAATGGTAGGTGGATGAACCAATCTGTGAGTTGCAGTGGTAAAAGACAAGAGGGAGGGTATCTCATTTCACTCCAATAGTGTGTCAAGTCAGATGATCCGCGAGTTGAGGAGATGTTTGCTCAAATTTTAAACAGGGTGGAAGCTTCAAATAATATGCTGAATAAGATGAAATTAGGGTTCTCCCAATTAAACCAAATAGTGCCATCTCATGCTACTTTAATCAAAAGTTTAGTGGCTCATTTAGAATTGCTCTCCGCCTAACTGCATAGCCAAACAAGAAGCGATGATTAGCTATGCATGGCTATCACTACTGGAAGTAGCAAAACTCTTGAATCTAGCATGGAATCCAAAACCTCTTTATTTGGGGAAAGCAAAGAGTGTGGAAGAAAAGATGAGAAAAAAATGAATAAGGACAACATCACTCTTGGTAAATTGGAGAGTACATATAGTACCAAAGATGGGGATAGATTAATAGAGGCTAAAGAAGAATCGGTTGAAAAAGTGGCTACTCCTCAAATATTGTCCACAAAAGCTACAACTTTCCCTCAAAAGCAAGAGAAAAGAGGTGACAAAGTTAAGTTTCAAAAAATTTTGTCCATCTTCAACTCCTTGAAAATTAATATTCCAGGTTGAGGTTCTCACCAAAATGCCAGTATATGCACAATTCATGAAGAAGTTGGTGAGTAAAAAGAGAGCCCTAGAGTGTGAAATGATCGAAATTTTGCATAGCTATAGTGTTATTTTAACAAGACATGTGGCCTCTTAGAGAGATGATTCAGGTGCATTCACAATACCATGACTATCGAAACGTGTGAGTTTGGTAGAGCCCTATGTGATTTGGGGGCTAGTATAAATTTGATGCCTTTGATGGTGTTTGAACAACTTGGTGTGAACACTTTAGCTGCAATGACCATGAAGTGTCTTACGACCGATTGGCAATCAAAAGACTGGTCGGGATATTATATAATGTCTTGGTGAGAGTAAATAAGTTCATATTTCCAGCTAATTTCGTATTTCTAGATTGTGACATGGATGTTATTATGCCTATTATTCTGGGTCAACCATTTTTACCATAGGTACGACCTTGGTGGATGTAAAGAATAGGGGCCTAAAATTTAGGGTGAATGACGAAGAGGTAAGTTTCAATATTGGTAAAACACTAAGAAGGCATGATGATTTTCACGTAAACACCATCGTTGATTTGGTGGATAAGGTTGTGTTGGATCTTGGTGAGTTAGCCTACTCAAGAACTGACTTAATGCAAAAATTACGTTGAATTATAAGGAGGCTGATGTGAATAATTATGAGGAAGTAGTGGATGCATTAATGGGGGCTAGGAGTCACTCAGAAATCCAGCCAAACTTGACATCAATTTCAAGAACCGTGAGATACAGCCAGTTAGGCCATCTATTAAGGCACCACCAAAACTAGAGCTGAAAGAGTTACCAAGCCATTTGAAATATGCCTTTTTGGGTAAAAATGACATATTACCCATGATTGTAGCAGTAGGGCTACACGAAGAGCAAACTAAAGCTCTTGTTAAGGTGCTTAAGAAACACGTGAAAGCTATTGGTTGAGCTATAATTGATATTGTGGACATTCCTTCAGGAATCTACATCCACAAAATTAAGTTGGTTGAGGGCTACAAACCTAGTGTGGATCATCAACACTGACTCAATCCACCTATGCAAGAGGTGGTCAAGAAAGAATTAATAAAATGGTTAGATGCCGATGTGATATACCTGATTGTGGACAGCATTGGGTAAGTCCAGTCCAATGTGTGCCTAAAAAAAGAGGAATGACTGTGGTACTGAATGTAAAGGGGAATCTTATTTCAATAAGGCCAGTCATGGATGGCAAACTTTTTTAGACTATAGAATATTGAATGCCTCAATGGAAAAGGATCATTTTCCATTACCCTTCATAGATCAAATGTTGAATAGGTTAGTTGGGGAGTGGTGGTACTATTTCCCTGATAGGTACTCTGGATATAATCAAATATCTATCACCTTTAAAGATCTAGATAAAACTATTTTTACTTGCCCTTATGGTACATTTACTTTCAAAAGGATATCATTTAGGTTGTGTAATACCCTAGCTACATTTCAAAGGTGTATGTTGTCCATCTTTGCCGACATGGTTGAAGATTCCATGGAAGTATTTATGGATGACTTCTCAGTGGTGGGTGATACTTTTGATTAGTTTTTGGGTTATTTGGAAAAAGTGCTATAGAGATATATTGAAACAAATTTAGTGCTCAACTAGAATAAATGTCACTTCATGGTTAAAGAGGGAATTGCATTAGGTCACAATATTTCGAGTAAAGGATTACAAGTTGACCAAGCCAAAGTTGAGACCATTACAAAACTTACTCCCCTGATTTCAGTTAAGGGTGTGCGAAGTTTCTTGGGGCATATTAGATTTTATCAAAGGTTCATAAAAGATTTTGCAAAAATTGCTAGCCCTATGTGAAAGTAATTAGAAAAGGAATCACCTTTTGCGTTTGATAATGCATGCTTATAATCATTTGAAACTCTCAAACAGAAATTGATTGAAGCTCCAGTAATAACTCCATGGATTCATCAAAACCATTTGAGGTAATATGTGATGCAAGTGGTGTGGCCCTTCAAGCAATGCTATGTCAATGAGTTCAAAAACAATTCATCAAATTTACTATGCTAGCAAGATTTTGCATATAGCCCAAAAATATTACATAGTGATAGAGCAAGACCTATTAGTTGTAGTGTATGCATTTGAATAGTTCCACACATATCTCTTCGGCACAAGGGTTGTTATCCACACTAATTATTTGACATTTCGCTATCTTATGGAGAAAAGGGATGTTAAACCAAGGCTTATTCGATGGGTATTGTTGTTGCAGGAGTTTGATTTTGAGGTGAGAGATAGGAATATCTGCGAGAATCAAGTGGCTGATCATTTGTCAAGACTTGAATCACCAATTTCTCATGCCAAGGAGGAGTACATCTCCCAAAAATTTCCTGATGAAGCAATGATGAGATTAGCCACAGTTGCTATTCCTTAGTATGTTAATTTTTCAAATTATCCTAGATTTTTCCAATCCCCACCAAAGAAGGAAGTTTTTGCATGATGTGAAGAATTACTATTGGGACAAGCCCTATCTCTTCAAAGAGTGCACGGATAACATGATCTAAAGATGTGTCCCAGAGTCGGCTAAGGAGGAAATTCTAGAAGAATGTCATTCATCAGTTGTTAGGGGCCATCATGGGGAAATAAGGATGGCATCTACGGTGCTTAAAAATGGCTAGTATTTGCTAAACGTACATAAAGATGCTCATGAATTTGTCAAGGCATACCCAAAGTGCCAGTTGAAAGGGAATACCTCAAGAAGGCATGAACTCCACTAACCTCAATTTTAGAATTGGAAGTATTCGATGTGTAGGGGGTAGATTTCATGGGTCCATTCACAAGATCCTTTGGTAACAAATATATCTTGTTAGTTGTTGACTATATCTTAAAGTGGGTCAAAGCAGTGGCCTTACCAACTAATAATGGAAAGGGAGTAGTGCAATTTTTTAAAAGAAATATCCTTATTCATTTAGGTACTCCTTGACCCATCATTACTAATGGTGGATCCCATTTCTGCAACCGGATGTTTGGGTCGTTATCAAGTAAGTATGGGGTAAACCACAGGGTAACAACCCCATATCATCTGTAAGAAAATGGGCAAGTAAAGGTATGTAATAGAGAGATAAAAATGATTCTGGCAAAGATAATGAATGGAAGTAGGAGCGATTGGGCAACCAAGCTTGATAATGCATTATGGGTCTACCATATAGCTTACAAGGCTCCTATCAAAATGTCCCCTTATCAACTTGTGTTCGGGAAGGCTTGCCACTTGTTTGTCGAATTAGAGCATCGAGCTTTATGGGCCCAAAAGAAACTCAACTTTAAATCTGATGTGGCTCTGGAAGCTCAGCTTACCCAACTCTATCTGCTAGATGAATTCAGGTTGAAAGCTTATGAAAGCTCAGCATTGGATAAAGAAAAGATAAAAAAGTGGCATGACCTAAGGATCCTAAAGTGCAAAATTATTGAGGGGGATCTAGTGATGCTCTATAAATCTAGGATAAGATTTTTCCTAGGGAAGCTCAAATTAAAATGGTCTGAACCTTTTACGGTCACTGAAGTACTTGCAAATGGGGTTATAGAAGTTGAAAACTGTAAGGGGGAGAGATTCAAAGTGAATAGGCAGAGGCTTAAAATTTACTATGGCAAACCACCTGATATTCAGGTGGTTAGTATTATGTACTTGAATGATGCTTGAACTTGTAACAAACATCGTTGTGCCATGACTGAAATGACCCCAAAACAAATGCCCAAAAATATGCCTCGAAAGTGCCCGGAATCGTAATTTTCATATATCTCAAAATTCGTGCATTATTTCAGAAATCCAACTTCATATTCTTGATCAGAGGGTCAAATTGAGTGAAAAATAGGTATAATCCCAATTTTAGAGAAACCCTATTAAAATTTAAAATTTGCAAAATGTGAATTCTAGTAAGGGTTATGCATTCTTGGCATGATGCACCATAGTACATATTCTGCCCAGTTTGTTTTAACTCGATCTAATAATTTTAAATCTTGGTCCTAAGTGTTCCCATATATGAAAATGCCTATACTTAGCCATATTTCACCCTCATATCATCCAAAACATTCCCCAATACTCATTCAAACACTTAGATAATATTTCATCTCCAAATTTCAAGTCCCAAAACTCAATCCGGATCTAAGGATTTCACTCAAGCTTCAAGTCTCCATCTTGAATCTTTTTTAAGAATTCTCCAAAGTCAATGTATGTGGGTTTCTTTCATGGGTTCCTTTTACCCATGATACCCAAGCTCCCTTTTTACTCTAAATTACAAGATTTAAAGTTGATTTACTCATGGGTCTTTTGTATTATAAAATTCACTACACACTATGTTAGGGTTTATGAAATTATGATTGTTTTAGCATGTTTTGAGCAATGAATCTAAAATCTAATGTGAGATTTGATAAAGGGTTTTGAAGTATATTGCTTGAGGGTGTTACCAAGTATCTATTGATGATTTTATACTGAATTTTCTAGCATCATTTCACTCTTGAATTGCATTATTTTACACTAGCATTACACACTCACCAAGTATTTGATAAAATGTTTGGATTATGATTTCTTGAGGAATTGAAGGTCTAATGCATGTTTTATGAGTGGAATGGCTGCATGATAATGAAAGAAATATATATATGTATGATTATATCATGTAAAGCACCTATGGTATTGCAAGTGAATTGTTGGGCTCTCATGTTGCTATGTTCTTGGGAATCGTTGATGAGTTATTGAGTCCTTATGCTAAGGTTTATGCTCTTGTGAATTGTGAAGCTTAATAGAAGGGGTTATGAACTATGTTATAAGCTTTATCCTCTAGTACAAGGCCAATTTCTACATGTAGGGATTATGAACTAGGTTGTCCTTCTTACCTTCATGTACAACTCAATGCTACTCACTTACTCATATCTATATGTAGGGGTTTATGAACTATATTGCACTCCTTACCCTCGTGTATGAATTGGGGTTATGCTAGGTACTCACATGTAGGGGTTATGACCTATGCTACCTTCCACCCACATGTGCTATTAACTTACTCATATCTATATAAAGGGGTTATGAACTATATTGTACTCCTTACCCTCGTGTATGATTGAGGTTATGCAATGTACTCATATGAAAGGGTTATGAACTATGTGATATGCCTCACCCTCATATCCGATGTAAGGATATATATTAGATCTTGCTCATATGTAGGGGTTATAACTTATGCTACCTTCTATCCTCATGTGTTATTCATTATCTCATGAACTACCATTACCTACTAGAAGGGGCATATACTACTATTACCTACTAGAAGGGGTTATGACTCATGTTATACTCCTCACCCTCTAGTACAAGGTATTAGTATGATCTATATCTCCTTATTAGGTTAACCAAGTTATACAAGTATCATTATTTTCAAGCATGTTTTACATCAAGCATTGCTCATGCATGCCATATTGCTAATATACTATCTTTTCCTATGATTATGCATTTTGATTATATTGCTTATCTCTTGTTACATTACAACCTATATACTTAGTATATTCCAATGTACTAACGTATACTCTATGCCAACATGATATCACCATGTAGGAACCAGAGCCCCGCTTGTGCATCTCCATCCACATGGCTAGTACGATTATCTCTCAAGGTTGTTGGTGAGTCCTCCATTCCGTGGATGTTGCTTATGATCTCTTGTTATGTACTAAGGCTATCTTTCTTTTGTTTATGTATTGAATATGAGGGTAAGCCCAATTATTTTTTGTGGCCCCCCTCTTATCTACGTAGTAGAGGTGCTGTTGGACATAATATACATCTATGTTACGAGCCTTGAATCTGTTGTTTCTTGATGTTTATGATATGGAAGTCTCCTCTTAGTCTCAATTCCCCTTGTTTATGTTTATCTTTTATTGTTATTTTAAGTACTTTTGCGAATAAGAATGTGTAATGATATGCTATGAGACTTGTTTGGGGTTCTTTTGGGTTCCCCATTCGTCGGTCACGGCTAGGCCCTAGGCTTGGGTCATGACAGTAAAGTAAATTAGGCATTTCTTGGGATGCAATCCAAGTATTTGTGAATTATAATAACATATGTTAATGGTTGTAGGTAGTGGAATTAAGATTTGAAGCAAGATGAGAAAGAGCAATGGTATGTTGAAGGTCGACGGATCACTAATTATGCTTAGGAAACTCGATTTTGACCGTCCCTTGAATCACCCTATAATGCATGGGTTATTATTAAATTTTGCAATCACATATGCAAATCAACGTACTACCTAGCACCAAGGGTGATATCCTATTTGCCTGCCTTTGGGTGCATCAACTGGCACCCTGAGTTGCTCTCAATTTATGCAATCTCCACTGAAATTCAATATAACATCGAACTGAAATGGCAATTGTCACTGAGACCGCACTTTTAGATGCCTAAAGGACCATAGGTTGTTGCAGACGCCGAGTGAAATTAGTGCTCTCAAATTTGACCACCCTTTAAGAACAAATACTGAAGATGAGGCACTACAAATTTAAGCGCTTAGGTAGTTACTTGGTGTATTGCCGAGCATGTTTGGTGGTACATAATTTTACCATGTATTGATCCATAGAATGTGTCCTAAATAAGGTAAGAAAGGGCAACCTTGAGTACAATCGGCGCCCCGCCGAATGTGCTCTACAAAAATGAATAGTGACACGGAAGTCAAAGCATCTCATCCTTCACAATTAATACCTATTACAGTACCTTTCCCTCTTCACCTCTTGAGAACCATCCATGCACCACCATAGTCTCTTCTTTGTTCTTTTTCATTTTGTTTGGGATTATTGCAAGTTCATACCTCACCATCTTTGTTACTTCCACTATCCACATATGGCGCATTGATTCTATTCGAGATTGGAGCTATCATGAAGTTATACTTATAGTGTAACATTGTGTTCTTGAATCTTTTTTATCTATTTGGATAATCTTATAACATCTTGAATGTTGGCAAGTTAATCTCCTAGAGCCTTGAAATGTGATTTGTTTGAACAAAAAATTGATATGGTTATTAATTAACATAGTTTGCTTTGTGTATTTCTAGGTGAAGTCTGAGTAACCCATAGTTATGATTATGTGACTTTGACTTGTCTGATGATGGATTAGGTGATGTCATTCCTAAGGGTAACTCGTCACTCGCCTAAAATCATGCTAATAAACTAATTAAGGGTCTGAAAAGAGGGTTGAGTTTTAAAACCTAGTTTGACTGGTTATTGTGATGCTAGAAAATGCCTGATGAGTTTGGGATCTCTAGGTCACCAATATGAGTTAGAGGTGGTCGACTTTACCGCTGAGAATGACATGACAATGAGCTCGTGGACCACCAAATTCATTCAGTTATTTGCCAGTTAATCTCAGGCATCACCAAAGGTCATAACTTTTTCTTATTGGCTTATTGTTAAGTTTTGCGATGGTCACTTTTAATCGTCCACTAAGCTCGATGATATGCCGACCTTGTTTGGTGGGTTAAAGAACCTTAATTAGTGAATAATTTCTTAAGTCCCTGGTATTACATAGATGTCTAATAATAGTGTTTAGATGTTCATGACAGGTCATATATAGGTAATGACTGTAATGATGAAGGGTGTGATGCAATTTGGAAAGATAATGCGCAATTTGTGACCTAAAAGTTTTGGCCCTTTTGGGCCCCTTGAGTTCAGAACAAGAGTTCACATCCTCAGATAGTTTCTAGGAAATAAATCTCTATTGCTAACTTAAGAAAAAACATATGCCCTTACCTATATATGAAGGTTAAGGTTAATGTTTTCAAAAATAAACGTGAGGATATGGAGGATCCTCACACAATAGCAACCGAGAAGGCTAGAGAGAAGACTTTGCCCAACTAATTTGAGTCTAGAAGGCAAATGACAAATGAAGCAGGGAAAGAAAATTCACCAGGTCATAAAGAATCATCCCTGTGGTAGTTCTAGAAGATTCGGGTTAATTGGCACAGTTGAACTCCCTTCCGTACCAACTTTAGTACATTACAAAGTGTATCAAGGGGATTCTATAACTCACTCCTCCACTTTTTGACTTTTGACTTTAATTATTCAACATTGGGCACAATGTTTTGTATGGAGGAGTGAGTTGTTTTTTATATGTGTTGCCTATTGAGTTGGGAATTGGTAGTTTTGATGGTTGAAGTGTAATTAATCCCCTACTTTTTGGTTTGTAAATAATTTTAATTTTTAACTTGGGTTGTAATAGAGTAGTATTTGTTTTGCTATTTTATTTTTCCTCTTTTTGAGTTGAAAGGATAATGTACACCCCACATCTTATAATACTAGTACTATACAAATGAAACATGATATGGCTTTTCAAATTAGCACCAATTTTTAAAAGTGCTTGAATCTCAAATTAGAGGGTGATAATTACTTCATATACAATATTTCCTGCCTTACATATTCAGTATATCATCTCGTACTGATGTCCCTTATGGGGAACTTGCATTTCATGCTGCAGGTATATGTGTCTAACGCTGAAAAAGGTCGAGTGTAAATAAGTTTTAAGTCAAATTGAGGAGATCACGGCCCTAAACAGAGAGAGAGAATTGAGGTGCTTGTAGGACTTAGGAAGCTAGCAGGTGAGTCACCTACTTTCTTAGCTTCAGCTTGCTAGCTAAATGAAGACGAGGCCCGACGTCGAATTTGTCCAAGTCTGATTATGTTTAAGTCCGTGTTAAGGGTGTAACTTTAGCCTATGTTTTAGCATTATAAATGGAATAATAAATAAGGCTTAAAATGGGAACAAAAATTTGGCCAAATTAATCCTTTAAAAGGGGTTACAGTCAGCACCTCCAAGTCATTCTTAGACTTGGAATCTTTCAGCTTTCACAAAGGTTCATTGTTATTTTTTCTTGAGTTTGTAAAGTAGCCACAAGAAGCTTTTAGGGTTCTTGGAGAAGCCCTACACCTTGAGGGTAAAGGTAAGTAAGAATAATTATGTGTTTAGTATAGTTTTCTTATGTAAAACAAGAGGATAAGTTGATTATACCCTTGCTGAAATTGTTGAACAGCATGTGTTCCAAAAGTATTTATACATTTTTCTTGTTTACTTGGAAGCTTTTTTCATCTTGGTTGGATTGATTATGAATGGAGGCTACTATTTTTAATGAGTATTGGTTCTATAATGATGTATAAAGGCTATTGCACCATTTTTACAGTCCGTGAAAGTGAGTTCTTGTGTGATATCGTAATTGTGCACGTAATAGGAACTTGTGGGCTGATTGATTGAGGACAATGGTCTCACGTCCTCCACCTATTTTGAGGACTATTATTGAACTATTTTAGGACTTGTTTTATTAGTATATATGGTGGGGACTATTTGGTTAAAGTTGGAATAGGTTTAGAATTGTCGACATCAAAATGTAGCGAAGGGATGTAACATTATGCCGCCTATTTATATGTTGTGTAGAATTGTTATGTGCTGTGCTTTCTAGGCTGTTATAAGACTGTTATGGAACTAAATTAGGCTGCACATGTTATTTATATGAGAATGTGTATTAGAAAATACGACTAGGGGCGAAAAAGAAAGAATACGCTCGGGTTTATAATTATCCGCTTGCTGCCCGTATGTTGTTTTTTATGAGATTTGGCTACCAAGATGTGTCTATTGGCTGCTAATGCTAGTTTTATCACCTACTATATTATCTTTATTATTTGTGTAACATACTCTTTTCATTGTCCTATTGTCTTGTATGATTATCTACATATCATATGCTATATATATAGCCCTATAGCTCCAATACTGTGACCACCAAAAGAATTATCTTAAAGGTAATTAAAAGGTAAAGTATATTGCTTATTGATGGTTGGTAACCCGACGGGTGGAAGAATCACCTAGCCAGGGTCGATCTTATCATGGGAGGTAGCCCAAGGGGTTAAAGAAAAATCCTAGCCAGGGTCAATCCTGATATAGATTTACCATTGATCAGCTGGTCATTTGTATTGCATGTTATGCACAGATTATACAGTAAAGGTAAAGTAATAAAAGGAACATAAAGTACATGATCCCATAGTATAACTAAAGGTGGTCTCTTATCCTACACCAGTGCATAGTTTCATTTGAGCTATTACTTCATATACAATATTTCCTGCCTTACATATTCAGTATATCATCTCGTACTGATGTCCCTTATGGGGAACTTGCATTTCATGCTGCAGGTATAGGTGCTAGTAGATCTCTCCAGTAGAAGTACAGGATATCCAGCTATGGTTACCAAGCTCCATGTTGCTTCGGAGCTTTGCGTGTCTAGAGCTTATATCTTTATGTTGTATAGTTAGTCGAGGCAGGGCCTATCTCGACCCTTATCAAATACTTTTCCTTATCTGTAGGATTTGTAGACTATATAAATTAAAGTATGGTCATGTCTCCTACTTTAGACAACGTGGCCCCAACGACCTAGTCATATGCATTTCTTTTTGGCTTGTTATTACTGTTTACTTTCTTAAAGGCATATTGAATGTAGAAATCCCTTATAATATGTATAGAAAGCACATGGATACAGGTTGGTTCTCCAAAGCCTTATCGGTAACGGGTTCAAATCCACCTTAATGGGACTTTAGGCGTGACAGATAAATGATTGCAATGATGTCCGTGAATTTTGTAAAACCCCGTATATATATAAAACGTCATCCTAATGCAAATATCATGTCTCTAGTCATTAGCAATCCAAGCATCGGTGATCCATATCTTTGATTCGAATGGTGCCATGGAAGAGGAGTATATGCTCACTCATTAATTAGTCTTTTTCTTGATAAATCAGCCCACGTATAGATTTGATGTATCTTGAGTTGACTATGTAAGCAATTGAGCTTAGATATATGATGATCAAAAGTTGTGAGTATGTTGCCATTATTTAAATGTGAATCAATTTTGCCAAAGTGAGATTAGGAATTTTGTTGAAACGCATGTTTTATAATATCCAGAACTTGCCCGATTTGTTTTGAGGAGTGACTTGGTTGATTCTAGATTAGGAAAGGACCTTAGGCCCTTTTTGGTTCCATTGAGACCACTTTGACCATATTGACATTCATTGACAATGAATTGAGTCCCTAGTGAAGCCATTTGAGTCTTGATTTTTTTTGGCAACTATGTAGCCTTCACTTGTATTTGTGAAAGACAATTTCTTCTTGTTCCTTACCAATCCTTCCTCAAGCTTGAAATGAGAAAAAGGGTGGACAAAGGACAAAGGCCAAAGTTGGGGATGTTAGTAGAAAGAAGGGGGTGTCTCCCATGAAAGAGTCGAGGAAAGACAAAAGAAAAAGAAAGAAAGGTAAGGAGTCCTAGAAATGATTAAAGCAAGAAAAATGTTGAAAAAGCTAAAAAATTAAACTCAAAAGAATTGCTTGGAAAAGAGGATTCTGCAAATATATGAAAAAGAGTGAAAAAAGGGGGAGACACTTAGGATAAAGATCGAAAGCAAAAAAGGTGTCAAAAGAAGAAGAAAAAAGAGGACAAAAATGTTCTTTGAGCATGAAAAGAATGTGTAGAGTTTAAGGAGGGATAAGCCACTACTTTCCATATTTATCCTACCCAACCTTAACCCTAGATTATAGTCCTAACAAAGTCCTTTGGGATCTTAGTCCAAAAGAAAGTCAAGTGAACTCCCATTGAGAATAAGGGCAAGCCTATAGATTGAAGCTTACATGCTATTTCTCAATTAGGAGAGTCAGAGTTGAAGAGATCCTCTAAAAATAATGTCATAATCTTGAGGGTTCAGAATCTTCTTTGGTGCGAGGGAAAATAGTGATGCCTTTAGGCAGTGATCAGCAGCTACATGAGCAATTATGAGCATAGACATGTTTTGAGTACTCCATAGTCATCTCTCAAGGCTTCAAAATCACATAACTGGTTTGTAGAAGTTCGAAAAGGGATGAAAAAGGTAAAAATGTATATGTTTCTCCCAATGGCCCTATCTGCAAGCTCTAGAATTAGATTGATTGATGTTTGATTTGCTTGAGGGAAAGCAAAGGCTTAAGTTGGGGGTGTTGATGAGTCCATATTTTGGACTCATTTTGGTGATAGTTTGCAAAGAAATATTGTCCTCGGTATGCTATTATTTCCAATCTCTAACTAGCATGCATATGTTGTCTCAGAAAATGGAACTAAAACTGCACAAATAGACAATACTTGACAAATCTTGGCAAAGGAGCAAAAATGTCAAAAAGATAAAAAAAAATGGCATCGCTTACATATTTAGTGATCCATTGAATATTCAGACAAACTGCCTAATATTGCAGCAACTAAGGTTTAAGCCCATGTTTGGAAGGCAATCAGAATCAATGTTGCCAAACATATTCAGTGTACCATCGAATGGCTTAAGAGACCACCTGAGGTTACAATACTCAAAGTGACAAAGTTATGACAAGAAGGCAATGAGAGAGGAACTTCGGTGAATCGCCAAATTCTATCCACGGAGTGAAGAACTATCGCCTAATGTTATAGAGAAATAAGTCTTAAGAGGATGCAGAGGAAAGCAATCAAGTGCACATTCGGCGCATTGCTGGAGTACTCAGCAATGGCCGGCATTGACTACTGAATGGCAAATTGGAGCATAAACTCATATACTTTTACATCGACTATTTAAGCATATTACAAAGAACATTGTACATATCATTCTTCTTAGTTTTACAAAGAGGTTAGCAATACATAGAATATTCTGTGCTCTAGAATACAAAGGGGTGATAGGGTTTCAAGCATTGGGGAAGAAAAACTTAAGGAGATCTACAAGTGTTAATCAAATTTTCTCTATTCAATCTTATTATCCATGACTTTCGTTGCTATTTTTGGTATTAAATTTCTAATTTCTAGCATGAGTGGCTAAACACCAATATTGGGGGTGTGTTAATGATATGGGTTCTTGATTTATCTATTGAATCTTTGATATATTGACTCAATTGTTGTTGGTTTGAGTGAATTTACATCCATTCCTATGTTTAATCTATAATTTTAAGATGACACACTTGGGGTTTAATTTAGATCTCCAATTATTTCTTTATTGAAAGTGATTAGAGTGTGGAATGGATGTAATAGCTGAAAACCTTATAGGATTTTAGTTGAAGTTCATAACTATGGATTCAATGGATAAGGTTTTAGGGGTTTTGCTGAGAGTTCTTGAAACGACCCCAAAAAGTGCCCAAAAATGTTCCTCGAAAATGCCCATAATTGTAATTTCTATATATCATAAAATTTCTACGTGATATCAAAAATTTGACTTCATATTCTTGATCAAACAGAACAATTAAGTGGGAAATGGGTAACCCTGATTTTAGAGGAACCATAGAAAAATTTGATTTTCTCAAGTTTGCAAAAAGCAGTGCCAGTTCGCATTGGCTCCATGACGCGGAGCCATCGCAAAGCAGTGTATTTTGTTGCCAATTTTCTTATTTCGTTCCAAAGCTTTGGGGTCTTGGTCCTAAGACTTCTGATGCATAAAAATACCTGTACTTAGTCATTTTTCAACTCCATATCTACAAGACTTTCCCCAAAACCCTCTCTAACACTAAGAAAAATATTTGACCCAAATTAAAGTGTCCCAATCTCATTTTAGATCTCAAGGATTTCATTGAAGCTTCAAGTTCTCATTCCAATCTTCATCAAGGAAATCTTTAAAGTTGAGGTATGAGGGTTTCAACCATTGGGTCCTTTCACCCATGGTGTCTAACCTTCTTTTATCCTAAAATGCATGTTTTCAAGTAAGATTATCCATGGGTATCTCGTACTATGAAAGTTGATCAAAAACAATATAGGGGTTTTGCAAAGTGCTGACAGTTTAAGCATGTTTTGAGCTATGAATCTATGATCCATTATGTGATTTGATGAGAGGTTTTGATGTATCTTGCATGAGGATATTACCAAGAGTTGGTGTATGGTTTTAAATTGATTTTTCTCACATAATTTCACTCTTGAATTGCATGATTTTATACTAGCATTACACACCCGCCAAGTGTTTGATAAAAATGTCCGGTTAAGGATTCTTGAGTTGTTGAAGGTCTAATGCATGGCATATGAGCTAAGTGATATGATGATTAAAGGATTGTATATATATATATATATATTGTTCTCATAAAAAAGTATCTATAATATTGTAAGTTGACCAAACCTAGTAGAGGAGGTATTATGCCTTTATGGGGGTGGTATGCCCATATACCAGTTGAAGGGTAGATTCCTCAATGACTTTGATGGGGGTGGTCATGCTCATCTACCAGTTGGGGGGTATATTCACCAATCACTTTGATGGGGGATGGTCATGCTCATCTACCAATTAAGGTATTCACCAATAACTTTGAAAAGGGTGGTCATGCTCATCTACCAATTGGGGAGGTATATTCCTCAATCACTTTGATGGAGTGTAGTCATACTCATCTACCAATTGAGGGGTCAATTTCTCAATCGCTCCACAAGGGAGTAGTCATACCTTGGATTCCAAATGCTAGTTTGTTTAGTCTATAAAGATGGTCTCTTCTTACATATGTAATATGTTCTACTTCAAGCATCATTCATACATGTCATATTGTTATTATGCTACCCATTCCATATAGTTGTGCATTTTGATTATGTTGCCTATATTTTGTTGCATTGCATCCTACATACTTAGTACATTCAAACATTCTAATGCATAATCCATTGCCTAATATGCATTTTGACTATGTTGGTTATCTATTGTAACATTTGTCCTACATATTTAGTATTTTCAAACATACATGCATAATTCTATGCCTACTTGATGTTACATATAGGAACCGGAGCTCCACTTGATCATCTTCCTCCTCCACATGGCTAGTACTATCTTTGAAGTAAGTTTAGTGAGTCCTCAACTCGATAGATGATAGCTATTTATCTTATGTTATGTAAAGACTCTCTTTCTTTTGTTGAATGCTTTTGACTGTGAGGGTGAGCCCAGAAAGTATCTTGGCCCCTGCTCAATTCTAAGTTTAAAGGCGTTGTTGGACAAGTAGTGTAATTATGCCTTGAACTATGACTTCTCTTGACTCTTGAATATTTTATTCTATGAAAGACTTTCCCCTTAGTCCCTTATCCCTATTTTATACTCTCTTGTTGTTGTTTAATTGCTTCCTCAACCAAGGATGTGTAATAATATGTTAAGAGACTTATTTAGGGTCCCTTCAGGTTCCCCATTCGCCTGTCACATCTAGGCCCTAGGTTTGGGTCATAACAAAGATGTTATCAGAGCACTAGGTTGTTAATGGTCCTCAGTATCTAACACATCACATCGATTAGAGTCTTGTTCATAGTTGTGAAGCATGCCATGATGATGAGTAAGAGGCTATGAGGCATTTTAGGAAATGTTTCACTTTTTCATGATCTATGTGGTGAAATAGAGCTAGGTCCTCTAGGGCTTATTACTAATTCCTAACCGTTACATTTCAGAATATGTCTCTAGCTATTCAGGATGGCGACAGATCATGTGCGGAGGTTCACAATACTTTATGGGTATTGGCCAAGGTCGTGATCGCCCAACTCAACCAATCAGTAGGTACCCTTGAGACTTCAAATGGTAATAGTAGAGAGGGAAAGGCCAAGACAGCCCGAATTGAATGTAGACTTCGATATGCCAAGCCCAGGGGCAACGGTGGAGTAACTCGACCTAGAAGCCTAAGGTGTAGGAGGAAACATGATTGCACATATTTGAGGAACACGGGTACATACTATGGGTGTGGTAGGATGGGCTTCAAGAAATTTGATTGTCCATATGCTCGAAAAAGGTGTAAAGATAGTCGACTTCAAGATCAACGTGATCATGTTGATCAAGAGGCTCAAAGAGGTGATGAGGGGGTCGCAAGGCCTAGATGTCGAAAGTGTGGGAAAGGTCATGGTGGCCCATATTGGAAGAAATCTAATTCTTTCTTTGGTTGTGGTGGATTTGGGCACAAAGTTAGTGGTTGTCCTCATGCTCAACCCAAAGGTAGAGGAGATAGTCCTTAAGGCCAAGGTACGAATGTGGGCTAAGGTACGAATGTGAGCCAAGGATGAAGGGAAGGTCATCAAGGTGGTGCCCCAAGGCATAATAAATTTCATGCTCTTCAACGGAGGCAAGGAGAGGATAAGGCACCCAATGTTGCTACCAGTATGTTGAAGTTTCCTTTGACTTTGATGTGTATGTATTAATGGGTTTGGGACCTATCGTAATGATAAACGGCTCGTCTCGCCGTGACCTTCTCTTGAATTCTCAAAAAAACTTCTGTCGCTCCATCCCCGCAGGGGCAGAGATGCCACTATCTCTTTTATTATTGTTTTTGTTGCTAGTGGTTTTCATGTGCATCCCAAGTTGTTTTGTGAACTTTTAGTGTCTACTAATTAGTGAGTCTATTGTTGCTAGAAAGGTCTACAGAAATTGTTTCGTGGTCATATTGCATAGGTCTTGTCTTGTGTCTTTGTTGAATAATATAAGGTGGATTTTCATGTCATACTTGAGGTAGATTAGTTGCATGCATAATATGTCTCCATTATTTGTAGGACCCATAGGGTTAGATTCCAATTTCCCAATGAGCCTGTTCTTGAATAGGAAAGTTATAATACGGTGGTTAAGGCAGATTCATTTCTTAAATTATATCCCATAAGTTAATTTCTAAGGAGTGTTTCTATCATCTTGTGAGGGTTAGGGATGTTGAGTCCAAAGTACTTCCTATAGAGTCGGGTTCGGTAGTTAATGAGTTCCTTGATGTCTTTCCTAGTGAGCCTCCTAGTGTTGCTTGTGAAGAAGAAAGATGGTTCTCTTAGAATGTGCATTGATTACCTGCAACTTAATAGGGTCACCATAAAGAATAAGTACCCTCTACCAAGGATTGATGATCCTTTCACCAATTTTAAGGGGCTAGTCAATTCTCTAAGATTGATTTTTGGTTCGGGTATCACCAAGTGAAAGTGCGGGAGTGTGACATTCCCAAAATAGCCTCCTGAACTAGGTATGGGTATTACAATTTTGTGGTGATGTCTTTTGGATTGACTAATGCATCGGCTATCTTTATGGATCTTATGAATAGGGTTTTTAACCCTACCTTGATTTGTTTATAGTGGTCTTCATTGATGATATTTCAATATATTCCTATAGTAAGAAGGGGCATGTGAGTCACTTGAGGGTGATGCTATAAAGATTGAAGGAAGAGAAGTTGTATGCTAAATATGAGAAATGTCAGTTTTGATTGAAAGAGGTTGCCTTTCTAGGTTATATGGTGTCGGGGGATGGTATTAAGGTGAATTCTAAGAATATAGAGGTGATTAGAAATTGTCCTAGACCTTTGACTCCATCGAGCATTAGAAGTTTCTTAGGCTTAGTAGGTTACTATTGAAGGTTTGTAAATGGGTTCTCTTCCATTGCTTCTCCCATGACTAAGTTGACCCAAAAGAAGGCAAAGTTTGTATGGACCGATAAGTGTGAAAAGAGTTTCCAAACTTTGAAAAATAAGCTTGTCTCCACTCCTATCTTGTCTCTACTGGAAGGGCTGGAAGGGTTGTTGTGTATTATGATGCCTGACGGATTGGTTTGGGTTGTGTTTTGTTGCAAAATGGTAAGGTAATAGCATATGCTTCTAGACAACTTAAGGTGCATGAAAAGAATTATCCTACCCAAGATCTTCAATTGGCAACCGTGGTATTTGCTTTGAAAATTTGGCATTATTATTTGTATGGGGTGCATGTGGATGTGTTCACCGATCATAAGAGTCTCCAATATGTGTTCACTCAGAAGGATCTTAACTTGAGACAAAGAAGGTGGTTAGAGCTCCTTAGGAATTATGATATGAGTGTGCATTATCATCTTTGTAAGGCTAATATTATGGCCTATGCTTTGAGTAGGGTATCTATGGTAGCCTAGCGCAAGTTGTTGATGGAGGCAAGAAGGTGGCTAGAGAGGTCCATTGGTTGGCTAGATTGGGAGTTAGGTTAGAAAAGGTTGGCAATGGTTTGCAATGGTTGGCAATGGTAATGTAGTAGTGGTTGATGGTTCAAATCTTCATTAGTTGAGGAGCCAAAGGCAAAGCAATATCTTGACCCTACCTTACTAGGGTTGACGGCCTTAGTGAGAGATGGTAAGGTGGAGGTTTTCTCCCAAGGGGGAGATGGTGCCCTTAGGTACCAAGATAGGTTGTGTGTGCCTAGTGTTGATGGCTTGAGATAGACGATTCTTGATGAGGCTCATAATTCCTCTTATTCTATTCACCCTAGTTCTAAAAAAAATTTATAGGGATTTGAGGGAAGTGTTTTGGTGGAATGGTATGAAGAGGGACATTGCTACTGGTTGCCATAATTGCCAGTAAGTGAAAGCCGAGCATCAAGGCCAGCTGGCCAAGCTGACAGAACTATCCAAACTCTTAAGGATATTCTTAGAGCTTGTGTTTTGGAGTTTAAGGGTAGTTGAGATGATCATCTCCCACTAATTGAGTTTTCTTATAATAATAGATATCATGGAAGCATTGGTATGGCTCCTTTTGAGGCCCTTTATGATAGGCATTGTAGATCACCGATTGGGTGGTTTAAATTGGGAGAAATGGCTTTGTTGGATCCAAATTTGGTTATGGGGGGCCTTAGAGAAAGTGAGGTTTATAAGGGAGAGGTTGAAACAGCTCAAAGTAGACAAAAGTCCTATGCCAATTTGAGGGGAAGGGATCTTGCATTTAAGGTTGATGATTGGGTCTATTTGAAGGTAGCACGCATGAAGGGTGTGGATCATTTTGGTAAAAAGGGTAAATTGAGTCCAAGATTGTGGGTCCACATAGGATGTTGAGGAGGACTAGTAAGGTGGCCTATAAGTTAGAGTTGCCTAGCGGAATGGATATGGTTCATCTGGTCTTTCATGTATCTATGTTGAGGAAGTGTGTAAGGGACCCAAAAGCCACTATACCATTTGATTTCGTGGGAGTTCTTGAAGATAATTTGACTTATGAAGAGGTTTCGATAGAATTTTTGGATAGACAAGTGAAGAGGTTGAGGAACAAGGATGTAGCTTCCATCAATAAAATTTGTGTGTGATATCAAAAATTCAACTTCATATTCTTGATTAGGGTCAAAGTTGAGTGGGGAATTGGTCTAATCTCAATTCTAGAGCAACCATAGCAAAATTTGATTTTCCCAAATTTGCACAAAACAATGGCAGTCCGTGTTGGCTCCACGATACGGAGCCGTAGCGAAGTAGTGTATTTTGTTGCCAATTTTCTTATTTCGGTCCAAGGATGTGGGGTATTGGTCCTAAGCCTCCTTATGCATAAAAACACCTATACTTAGTCATGTTTCAACTCCATATCATACAAGACTTTCCCCAAAACACTCTCTAACATGTAGACAAATATTTCACGCAAATTCAAGTATCCCAATCTCATTTCGAATCTCAAGGATTTCATTCAAGCTTTAAGTTCTCATTTCAATATTCATCAAGGAAATCTCCAAAGTTGAGGTATATGGGTTTCAACCATTGGGTCCTTTCACCCATGGTGCCTAACCTTCCTTTTTACCTAAAATGCATGTTTTCAAGTTAGATTATCTATGGATATCTCCTACTATGAAAGTTGATCATAAACTATATTGGGGTTTTGCAAATTGTTGACTGTTTAAGCATGTTTGGAGCTATGAATCTATGATCTACTACATGATTTGATGAGGGGTTTTGATGTATCTTGCATGAGGGTATTACCAAGTGTTGGTGGGTGCTTTTACATTGATTTTTCTCACATGATTTTACTCTTGAATTACATGATTTTGTTCTAGCATTACACACTAGTCAAGTGTTTGATAAAATATCTGATTAAGGATTCTTGAGTTGTTGAAGGTCTAATGCATAGCATATGAGTAAGTGACTTTATGATGATGAAAGGAATGTATATATATATTATTCTCATAAAAAGTATCTATAGTGTTGTAAGTTGACGACACTTAGTTAAGGAGGTGGTATGCCTCAACCGCTTTGATGGGGGGTGGTATGCCCATCTACCAATTGAGGGGTAGATTCCTCAATCACTTTGATGGGGGGTGGTCATGCTCATCTACTGGTTAAGGGGTATATTCACCAATCACTTTGATAGAGGGTCATCATGCTCATCTATCAATTGAGGGGTATATTCACCAATCACTTTGATAGGGGTGGTCATGCTCATCTACCGATTGGGGGGGATATATTTCTCAATCACTTTGATGGGTGGTGGTCATGCTCATCTACCGATTAAGGGGTAAATTTCTCAATCGCTCCTAAAGGAGTGGTCATACCTTGGATTCCAAGTACTAGTTTTCTTGGTCTATAAAGATGGTCTCTTCCTACATATGTAATATGTTCTATATAATAATATTTTACTTCAAGCATCATTTATTCATGTCATATTGTTATTATGCAACCCATTGCTTATAGTTAAGCATGTTGATTATGTTGTCTATCTCTTGTTGCATTGTATCCTATATACTTAGTACATTCAAACATACTAACGCATAATCTATGCATACATGATGTTACCATGTAGGAACCGGAGCTCTACTTGATCATCTTCCTCCTCCACGAGGCTAGTACTATTTTCAAAGCAAGATTGGGTGAGTCCTTAATTCCAAGGACAATGTCTTTGATCTTCTGTCCCACATGGCTAGTACTATCTTTGAAGCAAGTTTTGTGAGTCCTCAACTCCGAGGATGATAGCTATTGATCTTATGTTATGTAAAGACTCTTTTTATTTGGTTGAATGCTTTTGACTATGAGGGTGAGCCCAGAAAGTGTCTTGCCCCCCGCTCAATTCTAAGTTTAGAGATGTTGTTGGACAAGTATTGTAATTATGCCTTGAGCTATGATTTCTCTTGACTCTTGAATATTTTATGCTATGAAAGACTTTTCTCTTAGTCCCTTATCCCTATTTTATGCTCTTGTTGTTGTTTTATTGCTTCTGTGACCAAGGATGTGTAATGATATGTTAAGAGGTTTGTTTGGGGTCCTTTTGGGTTCCCCATTCCCCGTGGCATGTTTAGGCCCTAGGCTTGGATCATGACACTTCTTAGGCCAAGCCTGTCCTCGGCGATCCATATCTAATATCGTAATTGAATCATACAAAACACTCGTGTGTCGTAACTAAACATGGGTTACAAGAAACCTAGCCTATTCACTTATTATTAACTCAAGTCAAATATTTAGTCCTAGCTAGTTAATCGATTCCAGTATTTGTACATCCCCAACATCTCCTTTAATTTTTTAATCAATTTGTTGAATAGATATTGTGTAGTTGAATCTTGATTTTAATTATTGTAACCCCTTAAAAACCTACAATTACTTAGTCCAATGAACCACGATTCTCAGTGGGATTCGAGCCCAACCTCTATAGTGGGTTATTATACTGATGATGACCGCCCCTGCTTCCTTTGAGTAGCCAAGCTGAGCAACATCACCAGTTGAGTTTCCAAGTTGAAGATATCCATAAGACTACCTTTTGGACCCATTATGGGTGTTATGAGTTTCTAGTCATTCCATTTGGGCTGAGTAATGTGCTGCAGCATTTATAAACCTGATCACTTATGTTTTTAGGTTGTATTTGTACTCCTTTGTTATGGTTTTTATTGATGATATCCTAGTATATTCATAGAGTCGAAAGCAGTATGTTCAATACCTTCAGATTGTGTTGCAGACACTTAGAGATCACAAGTTATATGCAAGATTTTTAAGTGTAAATTTTGGCTTGAGTTTGTGACTTTCCTAGGGCATGTGATGTCCAAAAAAGGTATTATAATGGATCCGACTAAGATTAAGGCAATTCAGAGCTTGGATAGGCCTATTTCAGTGTCAGAGATTCGAGCTTTGTTGTGTTAGCAGGGTATTATTAGCGGTTTGTTGAGGCCTTCTGCACTATTACTGCTCCATTGACTCGATTGACTTGTCAGGATATGCTATTTGTGTGGTCTGATGAGTGTGAGGCCAGTTTCCTGAGGCCGAAGGAATTATTGACTACTGCTCCTATCCTAACCCTTCTTGTCAAGGCTGAGAACTTTGTTGTGTATTATGATATCCCTCTTATTGGGTTAGGCTATGTATTGATGCAGCAAAGTTGGCTTATCCCTTATACTTCTCGCTAGTTACGAACCCATGAGCGTAACTACCCCACGCATGACTTAGAGTTGGTGGTGGAGCTTTTTACGCTTAAGACTTGGAGGCACTATATATACTGTATTCATTGTGATATCTATATAGACCACTGGAGCTTGTAGTATTTTATGAACTCAGCGGGATATGAATTCTCGACAGAGGTGGTGGATTGAGCTATTGGATGACTATGAAATTTCCATTTATATCATCTGGGCAAGGCAAACATGGTAGAATATGCCTTGAGTTGGAAGGCAATGAGTATGGGCAGCCTAGCACATTTGACTACCGAGGAACGACCTTTAGCTTCGGACATTCAGACCCTAGCTAACAGGTTAGTTTGATTGGAGTATTAGCCTTCATTGGGGCTCACTCTTTGTTGATTATCAAATTTGGGCCCGATAGTTCGAGGATAAGTATTTAGTGGGTCTTAGAGACAGAGTCTTGTAGGGGGTTTAGTGGTCAAGCTATAATGGATTCAGATGGGATCCTCAAATTTGATAGCCAGTTGTGTGTTCTTAGAGTGGGGGATTCGATACAATTGATTCTATGTGAGGCATATGACTCTAGATACTATATCCACCCAGGTACGACAAAGATGTACTTGGATCTGAGGCAGCATTACAAGTGGGATGATATGAAGAGGAATATTGCCGATGATGTGTCACCTTGCCTTAGTTCCTAGAAGGTAAAAGCAAAGCGCCAGTGACCCGATGGGACACTTTAACAATTACCCATTCTTGAGTGAAACTGGAAATGTGTAACTATGGATTTTATTGTGGGGCTCCCCCATACTTCCAAAAGTTATGACAGTATTTGGGTTATAGTTGATTGATTGACAAAGTCTGCACATTTCCTTTTGGTTTGTTATACTTTCAATGTTGAGAGATTAGCTAGTGTTTACATTCAAGAGTCCGATTGCATGGGGTGCTAGTATCTATTATATCTGACCGAATGTCCCAGTTTACCTCTAGCTTTTAGAGGGCTTTCCAGCGAGAGTTTGGCACCCGAGTTGATCTAAGCATAGCATTTCATCCCTAGAGTGATGGCCAGTCTGAATGTACTATACATGTTCTTGAGGATATGTTGCAAGCTTGTGTATTATAGTTTAGGGACCAATAGGACTAGTTTTTGTCATTAATTGATTTTGCTTATAATAATAGCTACCGCACCAGCATTCAGATGGCCCCATTTGAGGCACTATATAGTCGATGTTTTCATACTCTGATTGGGTGGTTTGAGTCTACAAAGTCGAGGTCGTACAATACAAATTTTGTTACAAAATGCCTTAGCTAGGGTTCGAGTTATCCAAAATAATCTACGAATAGCTCAGAGTCGTCACACCAACCCAAACTCCCTACCCTCATAAAAGAAAATGACCCCTTCATTTGATTAGTCAATTTTCAAGAGGGTGAAGTTCTTATGGCAAATCTCAAGCAAAGCTATGTCAACCGTAAACTCTACAATTTACGACTAAAGACAAAGTGCTCCTAAGGGTGTCTCCCCTAAAAGAGGTCATGCAGTCTGGTACATGGGATAAGCTTAGCCCCAGATACATTGGGCCTTTTGAGATTATGAAGTAGCTCGGATCGGTTACTTATGAGTTAGCCCTATCTCCAGCTTATTTTGCTATTCATCTCATTTTCCATGTATTGATATTGTTCTGATATATTCCAGATGATTCACATGTACTTCAATATGATTTAGTTGAGTTAGATGATCGTCTAACATTTGTTGAGGAGCCGGTGGCCGTTTTAGCCAGGGTTACCATAGAGCTGCACTCCAGGGTTATACCGATAGTTAAGGTTCAGTGGCGGCACCATGTAGTCAAAGAGGTTACTAGAAGATTGAGGCAGAGATGTGGGAGCAATACCTCGACCTATTTGAGCCATCAGGTATGCCTTTACTTTTAATTTCGCGGATGAAAGTTCTATTAATGGGGATGTTGTAAAAACCATTTGAGTCATTTCATTGTTTTGTTATATTGATCTGAATATGTTATGGCAACCTCAGGCCATTTGTGACTTGTTGAGACTAATAGGATGGTTATTGGTTGAGTTAGGGGTGAATTATGTGGATTTTTTGGTTAACGGGCAATTATAACTGTAAAAATGAGTTTTCTAGCAAAGTCCTAGCGAACGGACACGGAATGAAATTTTAAAGATTCCATCATTTTTGGAATGGCCAAATTAAGCTAGGAGCATAGATGGCTTGAGGTTGGAGGGAGCTGGTGTGAATTTAAGTAAAAAAAATTGTAAAATAAGTTTATCTGGGAGCTAAAAAGTGATTTTCAGTAAAAACCTAGCTAAATAAGCTCAAAATAGGAATATAATGTCTTGGCCAGCTCTAGAATGTTGAATGCATCCTAAAATGACCTTTCGTCAGATGGTGGGGGCTTTTGGGTGCCTTTTGACCCCCTTAGTTCTTTTAGCTAAAATTAGCCGAAAAGAAGTAGGGCCCTCATTTTTTCGTAGGATGCTTCGTTAGGAAATTTAACCGTATTTTTGGATTTGAAACATCGAAATCCATGTGTTTCATACTATTTGTTTGCATAAATTGGATATCCGATGGGACGGGAATACCCCGGATAAGTTTTGGAAATTACTGGTGCAAATAGCTGAAAGCCAACCATCTGCATTCGCGAAGAACATGGTGCATCCGCGCTGGCCTAGCACGCCAAAGGCTCGCGTTCATGGTATCTTGCTGGTCTTCATGGCAAGCTGCCCGCGTGCGAAAGCCTTTTGTGAGCCGTCGGCCATGCATATAAAAGGTTGGGCATAGACGGATTGGAAGCAAAACTTCATTTGCTTGTAAATTTTGATCCATAGTTCCATTTTTAGGGATTCAAAAGGCTACGTTGTATGAATTTTTATGAGGAATATTGTGGAGTGTCAAATTATGGTTTTGGCACGTATTTGAGATAAAATCACTTTTCACTGGTTTTGTATCGGTAATGTGTGAAAAATTTACATCATCATATCTCGATCGATTCTCAATAGAATTAAGTAAAATTTGGGTCTAAGTTGTTCTACTTTCTGAGGGGAACATTTTGGTATGTTCAAAATTTTATAATTTGACTGTAGTTTTGTAAAATATAACCAAGAATGTTTTGTAAGAAATATTTTTCCATAAGAAATATAACCACATTTTTTAGCCGTTTCTGTATGTTCTAGGATCTATTTAGGGCTCAATTTCTGGCTATAGACTCGAGGTAACATGGGAATCATTTTAGAGGGGTTTGTTTGGAATTTCGGGTGTGGGTCTTATTTTTTCCCTTTTAGGCGCAATTGATGAAGTTTAACCAGTTTTTGAGAGATTGTAGCCAAATCAATCAAGTTGACCTTATGACTCATACTTTGATAGTTGAGATGCATCTCGAGTCTATCAGGAAGGGGAAGGCTGAAATAGACTGACCAGGAGTGTGAGGAACCTCCTTCCAGTAGTCTAGATTTCTGTAATTAGACTGAGTTGAAATGTATGCATAATTGAGCTGAAATGTATAAAAATGTGTTGTTTATAGGCTAGATTGTTGAGTATGTGTTATATATGGCTGGTTTGTTCTTGATATGTGTAGTATATGACTGTATTTGTTGCCACTACGATATTAGCTATGTTCTAACACTATTGAACTATGAAAAGGCTTGGTAAAGACTAGATGGGGGCTAATATCCTGTGGCAAGTATGTATTCTAGCTTAACTCCTAGATGTATGAATGTGTAGTCTGATACAACTGAGATATGATGGTTGTGAGGATGTTTGTTGATTATATATCGTACTATGAACTATCTATGGTATCAATATGACTCTATTGGGCTTAATTGTTCTAGATACTTGTGATACAACTGTAATGATCCATGTTTACGCAGAGTATTTGTGGTTAACGAAGTTGTGGTACGCTTAGTATTGGTTGGGCATGACTTTGTATTGGTCTGTGAGATATATACTTCTGTATATAGTTATTAGGCATTATGTATTTGTTGTCCTTACCAGATATTGGAGTTATCTGCTTGTGTCTGAGAGAGGTGATAGTTATGCTTTGTTGGTCTTTGTGACTTTTGCCTTGAGATATGATGTTGGTAGATCTTCGGATAGGCTAGTGAGTGGATGAGTATTTCTGTGCTTTGAGACCAAGATGATGCTCCCCGTTCTCTGAGCTCTAGTGGCCACATCCGAGAGTTCAAGACCTAGGTGACACTTCTAGGGTCTGAGTCCCGGTGGCCACATCTGGGAAGTCGAGTTGCGATGCCAATACTCGGGTCCGAGCACTTGTTGATAATTTGGGTCTAGGACCCTATTGATACTTTGGGTCTAGACCTTGTTGATACTTTTGGGTTTGGGACCCTCTTGATACTTTGGTTCTGGGACTCAGTCTATTGCTTTTGGGTCTAGGACCCTATCAATTGTTCTTGGGTCTGGGACCTTGTTGGCTACTCTTGGATCGGGGATCCGTTGATTACCTATGGATCCACACACCATGATTCTATATGGCTTTACCCTCTGGTCTTATGGGGACTCAAGGGAATACAAGCATAGATAATAGGACCTTACACCCATGTACAGCTCGAACCCTTGACCATATGATACTAAGAGTGGGTTCTGCCCTGAATTTACCAATTAAATTATGCGTGGGCATAGCTTCCATACTTATTGGGGCCTAGTCGGCACACAGGCATAAATATTAGGGCCTTACACCCACGTATAGCATGATATCCCAGTCCAGTGATAGTTTTAATATAGTCCAATTCGGGTTTCGTCAGTCTATATTGTTGCACATTATCTAGATGGTTTAGTTGGGGTTAGATGGTTCTGCAGACATGTTTATTCCTTAATATGAGTTCTGATTTCGCTAGTCTTACCACAATTTTCTATGTTTGAACAATCTATACTTGCAACATTTCACTCAATCGGTCGATGATGCCTATTGGGTGCCCTTTATCGGTATTCACCCTACTTTCTCAATCTTCTGATAATGCAGGTACAGGTACTCATAGTCGTAGAGTTGGGGGTTTGTGAGTGCTTCAGGAGACACTTTGTGTGCAGCAATCACTCCAGACACTCTGCAGTCTTCTTCCCTTTTTATGGCTATCCTTTGTATCCAGACATTGTCGTTGTACATTATAGTGACTTGTATTTGTAGGAGTATTCCTGGATATGTTTATTATTATTATGTATAATTATATATGGGTGTGTGCTCGTGTCTATAGTAGCTCTATGCAGATGACTTCCAGGTCTTGGGTAGGTTGTCCTGAGTTATGCGTACTTATGTTGCTAGTACTATTATGTTAGTGATTCAGGATAGGTTTGTGGGTTCGGTTGGCTTGCCTGTAGGTAGGATCTAACAGGCACCATCATGACAAGAATCGGATGTCACGTCCCAGTGTATGGGCCGTGAATGACACCCGTTCAAGGCACCAACACATAAATCAAACTAGAATCCAAAATAAGTTACTTTTCATTTTCAGAAAATTTGGACAGAGTTTCCTCTGTAATACTGACTAGCCACCTGAAATAGAAAACAACAGCGAGCCAACAGAGAAGATCATAAACATAAACAGATATGTATGCGGGCCGACAAGGTCACCGCTGCGGTCCTGCCGCCTAATAAACATAACATATGAACAGATTGTCCAGACA
>DF358021.1:0-12198 GCA_000787875.1 Solanum virginianum
CAAAGTAGGCAAAAGTCCTATTACGATGTGAGGAGAAGAGATTTTGAGTATAAGGTTAGTGATTGGGTTTACTTGAAAGTCTCACCCATGAAGGGAGTGCTCCTGTTTGGCAAGAAATAAAAATTAAGCCCAAGGTTTGTAGGTCCTTATAGAGTTTTGAGGAGAATGGGTAAGGTTGCATATGAGTTGGAGATGCGTGTGGAGATAAATATGGTTCATCCGGTCTTTCATGTGTCCATGTTGAGAAAATGTGTGGGTGACCCAACTTCTATAGTAACCTTGGATGTTGTGGGTGTTGTAGAAGATAATTTGACCTATGAGGAGGTCCCGGTGGAGAATTTGGATAGACAACTGAAGAGGTTGAGAAACAAAGATCTAGCTTCCATCAAGATTCTTTGAAGGAATCAACAAGTTGAAAGTGCCACATAGGAAGCCGAGGTGGACATGAGAAAGCGATACTTATATCTCTTCCACTCTAATCAAGCTAAAAGTACTAATTTAAGTCCCCTATATGATTTCAAGTCTTAAGTTTCAGTGCTTATGTCATTTTGCATGCATTCATGTTCATGGTAGCAAGTTTATGGTGATTTTTGATATTCACGTTGAAATTTTTGAACAAGTGATATTTAAAACATTTGTTGCATCTATGTTGGGCTAAAATCTTCATGATTACTTCTTTTATGCATGTTTCTTTGACATTTGGGGATGAATTTTCCCAAGGGGCATATATTGAAATGCCCCAAAATATACTTTGGAAGTGTCTATAATCGTAATTTCCATATATCTCAAAACCCACGTATGATATAGAAAATTCGACTTCATATTCCTGATCAGGGGAAAAATTGAGTGGGAGATGGATATAATCTAGATTTTAGAGGACCCGTAGCGAAAAATAATTTTTGTTAATTTTCAAAAAATAGTGCCTGTCCGTGCCCAAACCGTGACGTACCTGGGGCATGGAGCAGTACAAATGTTGCCTGTGCAATGGGTCCACATCATACCAAGGATGCAGACCAGTGTGTGGCACCCCATAACTCCATTTGTGTATCCATGTTTCAAGCCTCATTTGTTTAGGTGGTGAGTGTATTAGGGTTGAGGGGAAACTTCTAGTACTTAGACGAGTTCAAGACTTCCTTATAAATTGAGTTTTAGGTGTTGGTTTGTGCCAAGGTCAATTTTAAAAGAGCATAACTTTTATCACACAAAGATCTAGATGAGCCCTTTGAGTTATCTTTCCAACGCACTTGGTTTCACCTCTAGCCGAGATCGTATGAAGGAGTTATGACCATATTCGTGAGACCTTCCCGTGCAGTGATTTCACACGAGCACTTAGACGGACAGTGAGCCCTTGGACGAGCCGTATGGACTATCTTGAGATGCGAAAGGCCATTTTTGGCCTAAGGGATGGGGCACTACCAGTGTCACAGGCCGTGTGGTTTGCCACTGACCATTTGGCTAGCCGTGGAAGTGTGCAAGAAAGGCCTAGTGTGCGTCGGAGAAAGTTCTTGGCTAAGTGTAGTGCCACAGCCATCCTCATGGGATGTGGAAGCCTCACAAGTTGTGGTCCTTGGCGTGGGGTCCTGGGAACCTTTTTCTCCTCCAAGTGTAACTCCACGGGCCACTACATGACCGTGTAGCACCACACAGTCCGTGGAGCCTCCCGTCAAAGCGATGGTCACGCTAACTTTTTTCAAGTGTCCCAACTTTAAACTTTTCGACTAAGTATCATCTCACGGGCACTCCACACGACCCGTGTAACCTCAAGTGAGGTGACACTTTGTCAATTTTTCTCTTTGTTTCATTAATGGTGTTTTCATAAATTTTATTTATTCTAATGATCTTTTTGGACTTCTAATGCTATCTTAACCTTCCCAAAAGACCTAAACCCTATCTCAAAGGATCAAGTTATCACTCCTAACTTGTATACACTCTCAAATCTTCTCAAAAGCCTCTACTAAAACCCCAATACAATTTCAAGGAAACTCAAGAATAAGTTTTGGATTCTGAGACCCCATTCCAAGCTTTAATTCTTTCTCAACTCAATTTCAAGAAACTCAAGGTATAAGGTATGTGGGTTTCAACCATTGGGTCCTCTCACCCATGGTGCCCAACCTCCTTTTTGATATAAATTGCATGTTTTAAAGCTATATTATCTTTGGGTGGCTCTTACCATGTAATTTGACTATAAACTATGTTGGGGTTTTTATGAAATATTGTTCAACCATGTATGTTTTGAGCTATGAATTTAATATCTAGTATGTGATTTGAAGAGGTGTTTTGATGTATCTTGCATGAGGGTATGACCTAGAGTTGGTGTGTGGTTTTACATTGATTTTCTCACATGATTTTACTTTTGAATTACATAATTTTAACTAGCATTACACACCTACCAAGTGTTTAATAAAATGTCCAGTTTTGAAGTATTGAGCTATTGATGATCTATTGCATGACCTATGAACTAAGTAACTTTACGATGATGAAAGGAATGTATATATGTGTGTTGATTCCATGAAAGGTATCCTTAGTGTTGCAAGTTGACTATAACCAAGTTGAGGGGTTGATACCTCAAACACCTTGATAGGAAGTAGTAAACCCATTAACCATGTTGAGGGGTTGATACCTCAAACACCTTGATGGGAGATGGCAAACCCATTAACCAAGTTGAGGGGTTGATACCTCAAATGTTGAGGGGTTGATACCTCAAACTCCTTGATGGGAGATGGCAAACCCATTAACCAAGTTGAGGGGTTGATACCTCAAACACCTTGATGGGGGGTGGCAAACCCATTAACCAAGTTGAGGGGTTGAAACCTCAAACACCTCTAAGGGGTGGTTTACCTTAGATTCCAAGTACTAAGTTGCTTGGTCTATGATGATGGTCCCTTCCTACATATGTAATATGTTCTATATAAGTATGTTTTACATCAAGCATCATTCATACATGTCATATTGTTATTATGCTATCCATTGCTTATGATTATGCATTTTGCCTATGTTGTCTATCTATTGTTGCATTCCATCCTACATACATAGTACATTCAAACTTATTAAAGCATACTCTATTCCTACATGATGTTACCATAGGTACCAGAGCTCCACTTGACCATCTTCCTCCTCCATGTGGCTAGTACTACCTCCCAAAGAGAGTTGGTAAGTCCTCAAATCCAAAGAAATGCTTCTTTTAATTTATTCTCTCTACTGACTCTTATCATGTAGGAAAATTATGACTATTAGGGTGAGCCCAAATGTCATGACTCAAGATTAGGGCCTAGAAATGACACGACGAATGGGGAAACCGAAGGAAACCCAAATAAGCCTCTAAGCATGTCATACACATATCCATAGTCGTGGAAGCAAAATAAACAACATCAAGAGAGTATAAATAAGGATAAGGGACCAAGGGAAGTCTTTAATAGCATAAATCATAAGGATTCAAAGCTCAAAGAATAATTACACCGCTTGTCCAACAACACCTCTAGCATAGATTGGGCGGGTGCCAAGACACTTTCCGGGCTCACCCTCTTAGTATCAAAGTTCAACATAAAGAGATAACAAGAGTAAGAGTGCAAAGCTAGTGTCTCCAAACTTGAGGACTCACCAATAGCTTATCTTCAAGATGTCCAAGCTAGCCACGGAGAGGATAATCGTGAGGAGCTCCGGTTCCTACAGGGAAAAATCATGTAGGCATAGAGTATGCGTTAGTACATTTGAATGTACCAAGTATGTAAGATACAATACAGCAAGAGATAGATAATATAGTCAAAATGCATATACATAGGAATAGGAAGTATAATGATAATATGACATGCATGATTAAAGCTTGAGGTAAAATAGGCTTAATCATAATCTAGGAACGTAAACTTAATATGGAATATATGTATGCTCAAACCTTACACCAACATACTTGAGATAAGTGACATAATCACCCACTCACCATATGGTATAACCTTTTAGGAGAGTGTTACAAATACCCCTACCTTAGGATATAGTCTTTTCGGTAGGTAGTATAAGACGTCCCCTACTTTATGATATAATATTTTAGGTAAGAGATGTCAGTTATCCTACCTTAAGATATAATCATTTTGGTAAGAACCATGAATTATACCTTACGACATGGCCTTTTCGGCAGGTGTTATAGGATGTCCTTACCTTACAATGTAATCTTTTTAGTAGGAGCCATAAGTCATTCTATCTTATGGCATGACCTTTTTCGTAGATCTTATAGAATGTCTATATCTTACGATATAATCTTTTCGTTAGGAGTCATGAAAATAGCTCATCAAATAATCACATTCAAGTATCAAGAAAGAACTCCTCATTTTGCCAAGAACATAACAAACATGAGAGCCCAAAAATTCACTTGCAATGCCATAGGTGCTTCACATGATTTAGACACACATATGTACATTCCTTTCATCATTATAAAGCCACTTGACTCATAAGCCATGCAATAGATCATCAATAACTTAAGAATCCTTAGCAAGACATTTTATCAAATACTTGGCGGGTGTGTAATGCTAGTTCAAAATCATACAATTCAAGAGTGAAATCATGTGAGAAAAATCAATGTAAGTCAACCCACCAATACTTGGTACGACCCTCATGCAAGATATATTTAAATCCCCCATCAAATCTCATCATAGATCATGGTTTCATAGCACAAAACATGCATAGTCACAATAGACAAACTAACTCATAGCATAAGCTTAAAATAGATAAACATGTGTTTTCAATCAACATTTCATGAAACCCCAACATAACTTTTAATAATAGTCCATAATGAGTAATACGCATAAGCAACACAACATGAAAACATGTAATTTTCATAAAAAGGAAGATTGGGCTTCATGGGTGAAAGGTACCCATGAATGAAACCGACATACCTTAGACCTTAAATTTCTTGGAATTTGGTTGTGAAAGACTTAAAGCTTGGAAGTGGGTCTTGGAATCTAAAACTTGCTTGAGTGTCCTTGAATTTGTATTGGGGTTTCGATGAAGTCTTTGGAGAGAATTTGAGAGTGTATTCAAGTTGAGAGTAATGACTTTGATCCTTTGGAATAAGGTTTAGATCTTTTGGGGAGTTTAAGATAGCATTGGAAGTCTAAAAAGGTCCTTAGAATGGATTAAATTCACGAAAATGTCACTAATAGGCAGAGAGAAAAATTGATAAAGTGTCACCTCACTTGAGGTTACACGAGTTGTGTGGCACTCCACAGTTCATATGGAGTGTCCATGAACCAACACTTAGATAATTTCTGGAAATTAGAAACTTGGCCAACACTTGGAATTTTTGCCTAAGTGTCACCTTACGGACTGGTTCATTGGTCATGTGAAGTTACATGGACCTTTTATTGGTCCGTCAAACCATACTTAGAAAATTTTGCGAAAGTTATGAGACGGTAATTTTACACTAAGAAAAATTTTCGCTTTGGAAGCCTCACGGAGGGCCTCACAGCCCGTGCCATACCACATAGCTCGTGCGGCCTGTCATGGCATATGCCTTGGCCTAAAAGTGGCCATTTTGGCCCCAAGCCAATTACACAGCCCATGGATCTGCCCATGTGGCATCACTGCATGAGAGGGTTCTATGGAAATAAGCATAACTCCATTCAAACTTGGAATAAGGTGAAACTAAGTGTGTTGGAAAGTTAACTCAAAGGGCTTTTGTTTGACATGTCATGAGTCATCTAATTCCATGTGTGCTAAAAGTTATGCTTATTTAAAGTTGACCCTTGCATAAACCATCACCCAAAACTCAATTTATAGGGAAGTCTTGAACTTGTGAAAGTACTAGAAGTATCCCACGACCTTAATACAATCCCCACCTAAACAAATGAGGCCTGAAACATGGATACAAAAGAGCATGTAGTTATCAGGTGTCACATTATCTCCCCCTTGAGAACATTCATCCCTGAATGTCAAAGAAACATACACAAGGAAAGTAATCATGAATATTTTAGCCCAACATGGATGCAATAAATGCACTTGAACATTATTTTAAAAAAATTTCTGTTACACCTTTGTTCCTCAACCCTTTCACATGTTCACACAATATCTCCACCAGGACCTTCTTATAGGTCAACTCATCCTCCACAACCCCCACAACCTCAAAGAGTTCTATAGCACTTGGTTCATGTATACACTTCTCAACATAGACACATGGCAGATCGGATGAACTATATTCATATCAATAGGCAACTCTAAGTCATATGCCACCTTACCAATTCTCCTCAACACCCTATAAGGATCCTCACACCTTGGGCCCAATTGTCAACTTTATACACGCAGAGCACACCTTGGTACCTAAAGCCGCCATCTCCCCATTGGGAGCAAACCTCTATTAACAACTTCACCCAACCTCATTCCTAACCTAGTCAACCGGTAAACTTCTCCAACCACCTTTTTGCTACCCAAAGATTCCCACTTTTCATAATTAGCAAGCGACCTCTTATTCCTCAAAATTGACAACATCATGCTCAAATGATTCACAAGATCTTCCTCAACTCTGGAAATGAACCATGATACCATCACTAAAGGC
Source organism: Solanum virginianum (assembly GCA_000787875.1). NCBI lineage: Eukaryota > Viridiplantae > Streptophyta > Magnoliopsida > Solanales > Solanaceae > Solanum > Solanum virginianum. Next base: position 6,539 of record DF358021.1, read on the forward strand.
CACCATAAACATATCAAGAAAGGGTTTAAAGACCCTATTCATGACACCTATAGGCATCGACAGTGCACTAGCCAAACCAAAGGCACTACCCAAAATTTAAATATCGAAAAGGACATCAAGAACTCATTGACCGGAATCAACTTAATAGGAAGAACCTTAGGCTTAACAACTCTTACAAGATGATAAACGCAATCCTTAGAGATCAATTGGACCTTAAGATAAGAAATAAACTTACCCCTCTGATACAACCTTACAATTTCTCACTCAAGGACGGGTTTATTAGGGAATTAGAATCTAACTCTATGGGTTCTACAATCAATGGAGACACAATATGCATGTAACCAATCCATCCCAAGAATGACATCAAAGTCCACCATATCTAATTCAATAAAATTACAAGGCAAGATATAATGCAATAAGACCACGGGACAATTTCTATGGACTTTTCTAGCGATATTAGACTTACCAATGGGGGGTAAACACCAAAAAGTTCACATAACAATTTGAGACACACATGAAGCCCACAAGAAACAAAAGAATTAATGAGAGAAATAGTGGCACCCAGGCTTATCAATGCATCCACCTCAAAGTTAAAGGAAACCTCAACATATAAGTAGCAACATCGGGTACCTCATCCCTCTTTTCCTTCCTTGAAGAGCATAGAACCGATTATTTCGTGGAGCACCCCTTTGGCCACCTTGAGCCTCTTGATCAACATGACCACCTTGTCCTTATGCTCGACCATTTTTACCTTTTTTGTGAGCATGTAGACAATCCAGAATTTTGTGGCCCATCTCACCATACCAAAAGAATGCACCCGTGTTCCTCCAACATGCACCACTATAATTCCTCCCAAATTTTGAGCATCTAAGATGAGTCACCCCATCATCACCCCCTTGGAGCCTTGGATTAGGAGCCCCATCCTTAACAACACTCTTATATGAAGCACTAGAAGATCCTTGGCCTTGAAACTCAACACCTAGTTGGAACCGGTCACCCTCAAACCGAGACCTCTTAGACTCCTCACTTCTCTTCTTCCTAAGCTTTTCTCCCTCTAGTTGTTCGGCATAAGTCATAAGGCGGGAAAAATACATATCACTAATCAACATGGCAGCATGACACTCCTCATTCACAAAATTAAATACACCCATCACAAACTTGTTCATCCTAGACCTTGGTTCGGCCACCAATTGTGGAGCATATTTGGAGAGTTGGTTGAACTTGAGGGCATACTCCCTCACACTCATCGACCATTGCTTTAAATTCATGAATTCTATCATTTTGGCCTCCCTTAGCTCAAGAGGGAAGAACCAGTTGAGAAATACCACCTTAAACTATTGTGAAAGGATCACATTATTGTTCCCCTTCTCCACCTTCTACTTGGTGAACCAAATTTAGGCCACCCCCTTGAGTTGATAGGCCACCAACTCCACTTTTTCCTCGGATCTAACCCAAATAATAGACAACACATTATACACCTCATCAATGAAAACTTGAGAACCCTCATTCACTTTAGACCCATGGAACTCCGGTGGGTTTATCCTAGCAAAATCCCTCACCCATGAGGCCGGAGTATGGTCATTAGGACCTTGGGACCCTTGATGAATTTGGTTGGTCATTGTATATGTCAAATTAGTAATAGTATTCTAGAATTTCGAGAGAGGATCATGGACGAGGCCCACAGTTTCAGATATTCCATCCATCCAGGGTCTACTAAGATGTACCATGACTTGAGAAAAGTTTACTGGTGGAGTGGAATGAAGAGAGACATTACTGAGTTTGTTTCCAAGTGCCTAAATTGCCAATAAGTTAAAGTTGAGCACCAAAGGCCATGTGGAGTAGCTCAAAACTTTGAGATCCCAGAGTGGAAATGGGAGATGATTAACATGGACTTTGTCACATGCTTACCGAGGTTTCGCAGATAACATGATTCAATTTGGGTAATAGTTGTCAGAATGACTAAATTTTCTATTTTCTTGGTAGTAAGGATGACTAACACAGTAAAGGATTATGCTCCGTTATACATAAAGTAGATTATTAGACTGTATGGAGTCCCTTTGTCTATTATCTCATATAGAGGAGCTCAATTCACTGCTCAGTTTTAGAGATCATTTTAGAAGGGTTTGGGTACGAAGGTGCACCTTAGCACTGCTTTTCACTAGTAGATGGATGGCCAAGCAGAGCATACTATTCAAATGTTGGAGGATATGTTAAGAGCCTGTGCTATTGACTTTAAAGGTAATTGGGATGAATACATGCCCTTGATCGAGTTTGCTTATAACAGGAGTTTCCATTCAAGCATTCAAATAGCCCCGTATGAGGCACTTTATAGGAGGAGATATAGGTCATCGATTCGATGGTTCGAGAGAGGTGAAGCAAAGTTGATTGGACCAGAATTTATTCACCAAGCTATAAAGAAGGTGAAGATCATTTGGGAAAGGTTGAGGGCTACATAGAGTCAACAGAAATCCTACATGGACGTTAGAAGAAGAGACTTGGAGTTTGAGGTTAATGATTGGGTATATTTGAAAGTGTCACCCATAAAAGGAGTAATGAGGTTCGAAAAGAACGAAAGCTAAGTCTGAGGTACATTTTACTTTATCAGATCATAAAGAGAGTGGGAAATGCGGGATATGAGTTAGAACTATCATCAGAGTTAGAGGCTATCCATCCAATTTTGCACATTTCTATGCTCAAGAAGTGTTTGGGAGATCCACAATTAGTTATGCCTGTTAAGAATATTGGAGTGAAAGACAGCCTAAGTTATGAGGAGATTTATTTCCAAATCCTTGATCGTCAGGTTTGCAAGTTTAGAACCAAAGAGGTTGCATCTGTAAAAGTATTGTGGAGGAACCAATTTGTAGAAGAAGCTTCTTGGGAGGAGGAAGAGGATATGAAGGCCAAATACCCTCATTTGTTCCTGATGGCTAATGATAAGAGAGTTTATGGTAATGATTTCCCTTTAAATCATTGAATTTTTATTCCTGGAATTCTTCTTTCATTCTTCATATGATAGATGATAGATTTCTAGAGTTCGAGTAAGGACTGATGTGATTTGTAAATTGTTTGATTATTTTACTTGCTGAATTTCTTAATTAATTGATTGCATGAGTGAGGTGGGAGCTGCTTGATTATTAGAGTCCGTAAGGAGATTCATATCTTGACCTAAATCTCTAGATTTCTCATTATTCGAGGACAAATAATCCAAGGGAGAGATAATGTAACACCCTCTAATTCTTTCTACCTGATCTGGAGTGAATGTGCAGAGGTTACTGAGAAAAAGACTAAGAAAAGCTGTAAAAGAAGGTTTACGAGGGACATTACAACTCGTAGTTAGGTTTATGACTCATAGAATATGTCTTGTGAAACCCCCAGATGACTTGGTGAAATTTTCTAAGTTTGAGGCCCATATACAAGACCATATAGGACCTGTAATACATTGTACAACTCGTAGAGGTAGTTTGTGACAAATTCCAGTAACTCAAGTTTCTAAATCCCCTTCTTTACGAGAGGAGTTTACAACCTATAAAATGTTTTACGGCTCATAGAATGTTGTATGACTCGTAGATGGGATCTCGTAGACCCAGTTTTATAAGAGGGGTATTTTTGTGTATTCCAATTCCCTTTAATTCAACCCTTGGATGTTTTGGACATAATTTAAGTCCTAAAGTATAATTCTAAGTGTATTTTCCACCATTCTTCTCACTTAGGGCTTTCTTGATAACATTAGAGAAGGTAGAAGAGCAAGGGTTTCTAACTCAAGTGTGAGGATCTATTGAAGTCTGATTGTTTTTTCCATTCCCAGGTATGTAAGACTTACCAAAGTGTGGACTACCTTCCTCCACACGTCCCTTCATCTTCTTGAGCCAAGATTTGGAACAGAAGTTGAGATTTGGGAAAGTCTATGATCCAATTACTAAATTCTTGTATAGTTATGAGTTCTCTTGATATTGTACGAGGTATTTGCTACATTACATAATTTCTATATATGAAATTGAGGTAAAGTTTTATACTTGATAGCATGTGCCCTAAATCACATGATTTTATAAAATTCTATGCATGCTATTGAGTATTTGAGTTGAGTAAATTGAGTATGAGAAGCATGTTGTATTGAGTCATATACATTACTATATATGATTACCTTGTTTGCATTACATGATGAGTCAAATTGGGTGAGTATAAATGACTGTTTGATTCTGAATTGAATTTGTTGAATTACATTGATTGAATGAGTTGATGAGTAACTGAGATGAGTTGAGATGAGATAACCCAATGAGATTGAGTTTTGAGCTGATTGATTGAGCATTGAGGATTGAGTTGATTATTAAGTTGATTGATGAGTAAAGCATGTTTTAGTCTTGGAAGGAGTATTGAGCACCGAGCAGGGAGCGAGTAAATATCTACTTTAACCCATAGAACTACATTGCTAGTGTAGGATAGTTGTATAGCTCGTTCTGGCAACTCTTATCCCGAAGTGGATATTTATTATGGATCCAAGAGAGAGTTGATTTTCCTTTATCGTGACACATTTAGGACGAGCATGGCAATGATGTCACCTTCATTGTACATCACCCAATCTGAGGGTGATGGGATGTGGATATCGATAAAGAGAAACTCCTAAGAAACCTTGATTAAGCATTATATTTTAAACTAAGTCTATTTTTACTAAGTGTATTTTTAAAAAAGCATGATTTTCTTCAAACTTGCATAAATTGAGCTGAGCATAAGTTATTGATTCAAGATAAGTGAGTTGAGTTTTACTTTCTTGAGATATTCTACATACCATTATATTATATGTACTAAAGTCCATTTGGGCCTGTATCTTTTCATGATGTAGATCAGGTGATAGAGGACTTCATCTCATGCACCATTAACGTCCGATTCATTATATTTTTTCAGAGTTGATGAGCCCTCCTTTCTTTTAGGAGGAGCCCTTCTTCTTTTGAATTGATCTAGTATTTTCTTTATTTTGATTTGGGGTGTTCATGGCCTATTATAACACCATCTAGATTGTTGAGTAGAGGCTTTATAGACCTTGAGTAGAAGAGTATTTGAGCACTGATGTATCTAGATTTATCTCATTCGAAACTATGATACAAAGAGTTATACATTTTATTTTCTTTCTTGCATATGAGGTCTTTATAGTCTGAGTTCTTTTTTCTCCTGTTGAGTTGATGTGATGATGAGGCCAGGTGGTTCTCTTGGGGAATCAACAATGGTTCTTCAAGTGCCGGCCACGCCAAGTGTAGCCTCCCGAGCCATGACAAACTACTACATGATTTTCCCTTAAGAGCATATCTATTGAATCACGATCACCAATGTTAGTTAAAACAACACTAGAAGAATGATCATGTGAGTCACTCATTATTCAATAACACTAATTAAAGAACAAATTAAACAAAAACAATGTTAGAAATTATTTTGGGCTCTTGTAAGGAATACAAGAAGCAGAAACAATGTATAATAAGTTTAACCAACATTGAGCTACATCTAAAGATGGTCCACCATATTTCATAGTTCATTTGAAAAATTAATAAATTGCATTTCTAATTTATTTTTGAACTGGATTTATTGACAATATGAAATATACATTAGAATATGGCAACTTAATAAGTTTTACACATTATTTCTTTGAAATCAGATTTATTGATATAGTTGTT
>DF358021.1:19086-102946 GCA_000787875.1 Solanum virginianum
TCGGGGGAAAAAACATACCCCGAGCTCACCCTCAAAGAAAGTAAATTAGCTAATGACACCATAGGTAGAAGAAGTGGTGGTTGGTCCTCAGAAGATATGACTCACCACAACAAGTACAATCCAAAATCCAAGCTAGACGTCGTAAGGTGGATAGATAGGCTCCTCGATCCCTACATGGTGATATCATGTAGGTAAAATATGTGTTAGTACATTTGAATATACTAAGTGTGTGTAGTGCAATGCATGAACTTACCAAACCTGCACTTCAAGGTTATATGAGAAGGGTACATAATATAGGAAGAGATATACAACAAGGAATGTAATATAACAAGATGCTATGAAATTCATAATGCATGATGTGCAAATGATGCTCATATATATATATATATATATATATATATATATATAGTAGGGATGTAGCCATAACCGACATCTCAAACTCATGTGAGCTATTACATGAAATTTTCTGATAAAATGATGCTTATATATATATATTAGGGATGTAGCCATAATCAACATCTCAAACCCATGCAAGCTATTACATGAAATTGCCCAATGATGACCACCCATCGGTTGAGAGAAGATTACTTGCCAAAGGTAATCTACACCACACCTTACGACCCGATCATTTCGTATGTGGCGGCCACCTTCCCTACAATCTGTTCATTTCAGAAGGATTTCCTAATCAAAACATAACATATCATATCATATCATAAATAAATAGTCATCCCTTATGACTTGGTCATTTCGATGATGAGTACCATTCTTATGCTGGCACATGGTTCAAGGAAAAGAGTATGGACTCTTAGGGATAGTCCACGCCGACGTCCAATTCATCGGTGCTAGGTCATCATTCCACTAGCATATATATATATATAAATACTTGTAAAGGAAGCATAAGCTTTCAAATAGTTTTCATGTATTCTTGGGTTTAAAGGCAAAACCATATTCATAATGTTTCATACTTAGACTCAAATGTCACATCATAGCTCATAGTCATAATACTCATGCATGAAAAAAGCTCATTCATACATACATAATGGTACAAGCACCCATAATGTTCAAAGTGCCATAATTATAGACAGATATGTGATCACATTCTTGTCATAACTAATATTTTATAAAAATCATATCATAAAACATAATTGGGCTTAACCTACTTCATAATTTACATAATTATCCAATGTCATGAATGCAAATGCCATGAATGATGTGAGGAAAGCATTGGTAATTAAGATTCAATCTAAAATCAACAATATAATATGAAATTCAAGAAAAGCAAAATTAAATCCATATTTAAAATCATAATATAATCACTCATGCATAAACAAGTCCTAAAAAGATGCATAAACAAGTCCTAAAAAGGGATATGCATATTCATAATTTCATAAAATCAATGTAAATCATCATAATAGGACTTAAAGTAACTTAAAATCAACAAATTTGTACAACTCATATGTCATTTTAATTTAATAAATCCAAATAATGAAAATTGACATTCAAAGAGAGCTTAAATTCATGAAATTTGATTGAAAAGATTTGGGTCTCCTTGATTGAAAAGAATCAAGGATCAAACCCACATTCCTTAGCTAAGGAAGGAAATCCCAAGAAGAAAGTTGAAGAAGATTAGGCCTTCCCTTGATTCCCAAAGTTGATTGGCAATATGTTCTTGAGAGAAGTTTGAGAGGATTTTCAAATTGAGAGGAATGACTATGATAATTAGGAATGAGGTTTAGGTCTTTAGAAAGTGTTAAGATACCATGGGAAGCCCCAAAAAGTCATTAGAATAAACTAAATTCACGAATACTCCATAAATGAAACGAGTAGAAAAATTGCACATCACCACTTCAAGAGAGGGTTCACGGTTCATATGGCATTACACGATTCATATACCCATCCTTGAGACAACATAGAAAAATTATCTTAACGGATGTTCAAAATGAAAATCCCATACATAGAAAAAAATTACAAAATTAACTACACGGAGGGCTTCACGAGCCGTGTGACTGCCTGTATGACAATAATTGGAGAAATTTTGGATGGGAAGGGAGCCCCACGTCTGGACTCATGGCCAGTGGCAAGGCACACGGCCAGTGAGCCTGGCAGTACCCCTTTACTTATCCAAAAAATTATAGGTTCAAGCTCAAGGTCATGCATACGGGCCATAGAAGCATACAAGACGTGATTCCACACTTAAATATAATTTTGGAAAGAAATTTTATGATGTTACATCCACACGGTTTATGGGAAGCCACACGGCCCATATGAGTGCCCGTGTGGCTTGCCTCAGAGAAATGGTGACAACACGACAGAGGAGGGCTTTTTGAAAATGGGCATAACATCTTCATTCAAACTCTAATGAGGTGAAACCAAGTGTATTGGAAAGATAATTCAGAGAGCTTTAATTTGATGAGTCACGGTCCACCCAGTGCCTTTTGTGCTAAGATATTTCATCGATACTTGTGAAAAACTGAGCTAACAAAATTTCTTTAAGCTTAGCTTGATACAGATACCCGTGATGGTCTTAAACAATATAAATAAGCATGAATTTAAGGTTTGAGAGTGAACTTAGAATGACCTTGGAGGTTTAATGGGAATCCCCTAGTTAAAGCTCGAAAATAGGATTCGGAAAGTGTTTGAGAGAGTGAATGGGAAGCTAAGTGTTTAGAATAAGAACAAATAGTAATGAAGGAGTTTACACTAATTTTTGGGTCCCATATAGGGGTGACACAGCCCATGGAGGCTTCCATAGGGTGTCACCTTGGCCCAAAACTTTCCAAACCCAAATCCCAAGCATCACTAAAGCTAAACAAAAATCTAGGTCCTTAAAGCTACTTTTATAATAAGGGGTATATCAACTCTAAATTACAAAATTAAGGGGCAGGTCAATCCCTTTTTCCTATTATTAAAAGTATTTTTATCTAATGAATTTTGAAAAAAATACTTTTAAATATCATAATTTATTATGTTTGATACTATAATGTAATGAACCAGATGTAATACGACTTCATCGAAACTCTAGAATTTCATTTTAGAAATTTTTTTGACCAAGTGTTATCTCAAGGGAGACCACAAGGCCAGTGTGAGGTCACACAAGTTGTGTGGCCTCCAGTGAAATGATACTTGGCCTTAATTTTGGGTGTGTGGCCTTGAAATGGAGTTTCGGGCTAAGGAACATCAACTTGGACCTTACGCGGGCCATATGATACTTCACGGACCGTGTGGAGGGTCGTGTGATGGTCTTAAGCTTGGAACACCAATATTTGGAGCTAAGTAGTGGGAAACGACCACTTCACAAGGACCGTATGAAGGCACACAGGCCGCATGGACTTCAAGGTGTGAAATATTCTAAAGTGTTGCTTCACTCTTGACATGGAATATTTTACTTTGGTTAAGGTTAGTGCCATGGGCAGTGGTACGGACCATGTGAAGCCACACGGCCCATGTGGCCCAACCGTATGGCTCACTTGGCTCAAAAATATTCTAAGTATGGGATTTTCAAGCTCAATATAAGTTCACTTTCAACCCTTCAATTCAAGCCTATTTATGTTGTTTAAGGTCATCATGGGCCTCCTACACCAAGCCAAGTTCAAAGGAATTCCATTGGTTAAGCTTTTCACAAATACCGATAGAAGAATCAACTTTAAAGGGCCATATCTCTTAGCAAAAAAGAAACTGGGTAGCCCACGACCTATAAAATTAAATCTCTTTGAATTAGCTTTCCAACACACTTGGTTTCATCTCATATAGAGTTCCGATGAAAAAGTTATACCTGTTTTCGTAGAACTTGTCTGTGCAGAGGTATGGGCGGGATTTTAAAAATTCCATTTCGTTAATGGCGTTTCCATAAATTCAGTCATTTTATTGGTATTTTGGGATCTCCTATGCTATATTACATTCTAAAGACCTAAAACCCTATCAAATTATTCATACTCACTCTCTCTCATTCATAAGACTCTCTCAAATCCTCTCAAGAGTTCTTAAGGATTTTCAACTTGAGAATCAAGACACATTCAATTCTTCATCAATTTTTCTCTTGGATGCTCTTCATCTTGTGAGGCATGTGGTTTGATCCTTGATTTCCTTTCAATCATGGAGACCCAAACTATTTTCATGCAATTTCCATGAAATTTGGGTTACTTTAAATTGGGGTTTTGAATATTATGCTTCCTAAAATTCTATTAATACATGGGTAGTATTTAATTGATGATTTTAAGCTAATTTAAATTATTATATGGTGGATTACTTTGGGTTTATGAAACTATGGATAGGCATGTCCCTTTTTAAGGCTTTTTTAGGCATGGGTGATTATATCATGATTTTAAATGTGGATTTAGTTATGTTTTCAATTGAATTTCATATAATATGTTGATTTTAAATTGAATCTAAATTACCCATGTCACTTTCATTTCATGCGTACCATATTCATCTCATGATTATGGAGATTTATGGAAATTACGAAATGGGTTAAGCCCAATTATGCTCTATGATATGATTTTGATAATATTTTGGTTATGACAAGAATGTGATCACATACATGTCTATAATTTTGGCTCTTTGAGCATTTTGGGTGCTTGCACCATTTTGTATATGAATGGGCTATTCCTATGCATGAGTTTTATGACTATGAGGTATTTGAGCCTAAGTATGAACTATTATGAATGATGTTTGACTTTTAAGCCCAATTGTGCATTGAAATGTTTTTGAAAGACTTGTATTTCTTTGAAAGCATATATAACCACTTATATTATAAGTATTCTTGTGGGATGATGACTTAGCACCGATAGAATAAGGGTTCCGCTCTCTTTCATTGAACTATGTGCCTAGCATAGGTTTTCCTTTCCGAAATGAGTCTTGTTCCCTATCACGACCCAAGCCTAGGGCATAGACATGACATAATAAATAGGGAACCCGAAGGGACCCCAAACAAGCCTCTTAATACATCATTACATATCATTGATCATAAAGCAATTAATTAACATAATTGAAATAGAAATAGGGGCAAAGGGACTAAAGTAAAGCTTTTATAGCATAAACATCAAACAAGAGAGTCAAGGCTCAATACATAACATGTCCAAAAACACCTCTACTACATATATAAGAGCTGGGGCCAAAATAAGCAAACGAGCTCACCCTCATAATCAATACATACATAAAAGAAAGATAGTCTTAATACATAGCATGAGATTATGGACATTGTCCCCGGAATGGAGGACTCATCAACTAGCTTAACAGAAATCGTACTAGCCACATACAGGAAGATGCTCAAGCAGCGCTCCCGTTCCTACCTGTTGACATCATGTACAAACTAGCTTGAGATAAATCATACTAACCGCGTGGAGGAAGATGCTCAAGTGGGGCTCCGGTTCCTACATGATGACATCATATAGGCATAGAATATGTATTAGTATGTTTGAATGTACTAAGTATGTAGGATGCAATGCAATAAGAGATAAGCAACATAATCGAGATGCATAAGCATAGGGCTATGTTGTTCTTTTTAACTTTATTTACTTTTAGGGTGAGCCCGAGGTATGTCTTGGCCCCCGATCTATCTTATGTAGAGGAATTGTTGGATATCTTGTGCACTCTTTTCATTCTATGCTAAACAATATGGCATGCATGGAAGATTCTTGAAGTAAATCATGCTTACATAGAATATTATGTATGTGTAAGGAGAGACCATTAATAGTGAATATCCAAGGCCTACCACCTCCTTGGAGAGGCGAATAAGGTACAAACCCCTCAATGTAGTTGATGAGGTACAAATCCCTCAACATGGTTATCAAGGTACAAACCCCTCGACATGGTTATCAATGTACAAACTCCTTGATCTGGTTGCATAGGCCTACAACCTCCTGAGCAAGACTATTGAGGTATAAACCCCTCAACATGGTTACCCGGGCCTACAACTTCCCGAGTGAGGCTTGGTCAATTCCCAACACTATAGAGATAATATCATATACATACATTCCTTTTATCATTATAAACTCATTCAACTCATAAGACATGCATTGGGCCTTCACTTCCTCAAGAAATTATAATCGGACATTTCATAAAACACTTGGCAGATGTGTAATGCTTGTGTAAAACTATGCAATTCAAGAGTAGAATCATACTAGAAACCAATGGTTGAAACCCACATACCTTGACTTTGGAGAATCCTTGAAAAAGATTAGAAATGGTGACTTAAAGCTTGAATGAAAACCTTAAGATCCGGATGAGTTTTGGACACTTGAATTTTGAGATGAAATATTGTCTAAGTGTTTAAGAGAGTATTTGGGAATATCTTAAATGATATGAAGGTAAAATATAGCTAAATATAGGTATTTTCATGGATGGGAAGGCTTAGGCCTAAGACCTAAAGGCCTTGGACTGACTCAAAAAAACTGGCAAAAATAACACTGGTCTGCGTCCCAGCCGCGTTGCGCCAGGGGAACAGATCAACACTGGATAAGGATTTTTTGAACATTCAATTGGTGATTCATTTGCTCTAAAATTGGGGTTAGACCCATACCCCACTCAATTTGACCCCTGATCAAGAATATGAAGTTGAATTTTCGATCTCACGCACGAATTTTGAGATATATAGAAATTACAATTTTGGACATTTTTTAAGCATATTTTTGGGCACTTTTTGGGGTCGTTTCATTCCCCTAAGGAAAGATGCCTTTGAAATGGGTTTTGTTCCCATAAGGAGAAGATATAACATGATATGACTTGATATTCTATACATGATAATCCTATCCAAAATGGGTGTTGCTCCTATAAGGAAGGTTACTTTGTACGAAATGGATATTGTTCTCGTAAGGTGAAGTATGGTTTACCTTTGGCAAGTAGACCACCTCTTTATCGATGAGGGAATTTTATCGTGATTCCAAGTAATAGCTCGCTTGGTCTTATTTATGTCAGTTAAGGTCACATTCCCACTATATATATGAGCATCATTTGCATTTTATTCATTATTGATTTAATAGCATATTGTATATTACTCTCTCGATATATGGTCTTTTCTATGCTATGTTCCCTTGTCATCTAATATTGATATACAGGTCTGGTAAGTTACATGCATTGCATCCCACATACTTAGCACATCCAAATGTACTAACACATATTTTGCCTACATAATTTCACCATGTAGGGACCGAGGAGCCCATTTATCCATTGTACGATGTCGAGCTTGAGTTTCAAGTTATTCTTGTTGTGGTGAGTCCTATCTTTGAAGGAAAATCCACCATCTCTTCTACCTATGTTGTTCTTTTTAACTTTATTTACTTTTAGGGTGAGCCCGAGGTATGTCTTGGCCCCCGATCTATCTTATGTAGAGGAATTGTTGGATATCTTGTGCACTCTTTTCATTCTATGCTAAGTGTTGTTTGGGATTCTTGATCATGATTACTTATGGACTATGTTGTTATAATATGATTTTATGTTATGTTATGGAAAACTCCTAAGTCCCGAATTGCCCCTATAGCATGAGTCCTACTTACCCACCCCTTAGTCATTATGTGCTATATGTTATGTGAGTTCATACTAATCCTTTTTCCTAAGATGCCCCCATAGTATGAGTCCTACTTTCCATCCCTTAGAATTATGTGTTACTTTTGAATGCGCTTTCGAACCGATGATGTGGATTTTGGTACTTTGAGGCTTGTTTGGGAATCCTTGTATTCCTATTCGCTGTGCCACTTCTAGACCCTAGGTTCGGGTTGTTACATATAATGATCGAACCCCATCAATAAGGGTAGGTCAATAGGGAAGAAAGTTGGTCTAGAAAATATTAACAATTTTGAGCCTAGGATAATTTCAGATGAAAACTGAGTCATGTGAGATCTAGGGAAATTCGGTCAAGGGTTTGAAGTTGGATTGTAAGTTTGATAATTTGAGTTGATAACTATGATAATAAGGAACCCTTACGATTTTAAGGAATTAAACTTTGTTGAGTAAACCTCTCAAACTTGATCTTGGCGCTAAGGGTATTGTAAGACTGTACAAACACTCATAAAATGGACCCCAATATGGGTTGAGGCATTTAAAAACCTCACGTCTTCATTTGAAACTCATTTCTTTGGTGTTAAACACATAAAACAGTACTATATCTCAATTCCTCCTTATATATCTATGATCTCACTATAGAAGCTTCACGAAAGTTGTTCTACATTGCAAGCTAACTATTTTTTTAAATAGTTTTCTCCATGAATTGTGCAACATAGCTCCTTAAAGATTGTGGAAAAGGGGGTTTGGCTGGTATTGAGTTTTTGAAAGTGTTTCATCCATAATTAGCACGGTAAGAACCATCTTTATCAATCTATAGATACTTACGCCCAAAATAATAATTTACTGTAGAAATTTGTATTGATTATCGAATTATCATAGTAATTCTTATCCTTATCTATTTATTGAGATTAGTCCATGCTGTAGTATTATGACGTGAAGGAAAAAGTAAGATTACAATGTGAATTCGATGGAAAAAGACATGCTAATGCTATTTTCTTCTCTCGGCAAGTTTCTTTAAAGCTTAGAAAAGATATAGCTCATAGTTGTAGCCAAGTTACTCATAGTCTTATTTGATTGTGTTAGTTGTTGTGATTGATATAGACATTTCTTGTTAGTTTCTATACTATATTATTAGTGACCATATATTTAGGTAAGGCGTAAGGATTATTCATATAGGTGGCATATAGCCACATTTTTTGTCTTCAGACTATCTTATTGTTGTTGTTGCCCTCGGGGCTATTGTGGTTAATTGCAGGGATTTGATTTATGCCTTCGGGGATATATGCAGATTGCTTAAGGACCTGTTGAGATATGTACATCTTTATCGGTTATACCTATCGCCTACAGGTATACATTGATGCCTAGGGGGTTATTGGAAGATAGTGTTTGCATTGGGGTCTAAGTACAAAATATTTGCTTTCAAAGCTACATAGGAGTGCCTTAGGGGCTATTAAGATGTAATGTTTTTGTATGGAGCTAGAGTACCAGCAATACAGGTATGTCATTAGACTAGTAGCTGTTTGCTAGATTCAGAAACAGTTCAGTACACTCAATTTATTCTTGATTCTCTTACTTGATCACTTTTATTATATTACAAATTAAAACCTTCTTAGTTATTCTATTTCCTTCATACTCGCTACATTATTTCGTACTATTGTACATTATAGTGGGGTGCTCTAGTATTGTTTGTATGTAAGAAAGATAGCATAATGCGAATGCGTATAGATTATAGACAACTGAATAAAGTTCCGATAAAGAACAGATACCCTTTTCCTAGGATAGATGACTTATTACAAGGAGCAGAATGCTTTCCAAGGATTGACTTGAGATCTGGATATCACCAACTAAGGATTTGAGAAGATATTCCTAAAAAGCCTTCCATATGAGATGTAGGCACTTTAAGTTCCTTGTTATGTCATTTGGACTAATAAATGCCCTAGCAACCTTCATTGATATGATGAATAGGGTTTTCAAACCCTTTCTTGATTTGTATGTGATTGTATTTATTAATGATATCTTGATCTATTCACGTGATTTTGCAAAACATGAAAATCATCTGAGATCAATCCTATAAATACTCAGAGATCACCAATTATATGCCAAGTTTTCAAGATATGTGTTTTGGATGAACTGTGTGTTTTGGATGAACTTGGTGTCTTTTCTTGGTCTTATGGTATCTAGTGGAGGCATTAATATAGACCTCTAAAAGATTGAGGCATTGAAGAATTGTCCTTAGCCTACTATTTTGACAAAAGTATGTAGTTTCTTAGGGCTTGTTGGCTATTATCGAAGATTTGTCGAGGTTCTCCTCTATTTATGTCCCATTGACTAAGTTGACATAAAAAGTAGTTAAGTTCTAATGGTTCGACACTTGTGAAAGAAGCTTCTAAGAGCTTAAAGATAAATTGACTACGACACTAGTATTACCCTTACTAGAGGGTAAAGAAAGACATGTTATTTATTGTGATCCTTCAGTCATTGGCCTAAGATGTGTGTTGATACAGCATGGGGAGATTATAGCATACACTTCTTAACAATTGAAGAAACATGAACAAACTATCCATCTCATGATTTAGAGCATGCAGTAGTTGAATTTACACATATGGTTTTGTGTTACTATTTGTATAGGTTACATGTTGATATATTCGCAGATTACAAGAGTCTTCAATACCTTTTTGAGCAAAAAGAGTTGAATTCGAGGCAAAGAAGGTGGCTAGAGTTGTTAAAGGACTATGATGTGAATATTCTCTATCACCCAAGAAAAGCTCACATGATAGTAGATGAACTCAGTCAACTATCTATGGGCAACCTGGTGCATTTACCATGGGTACAACAAGAAGTAATATAAGATGTTCATAGATTATCTAGCCTAGAGTCTAATTACTAGAATATGAAGATAGAGGCATAGTAGTGCAAAATACTATAAAGTCATCATTAGGCATTAGTGAAAGAAAAACAATATGATGATCCTTTATTTCTCTGGCGCCGAGAAGGGATTCGAGAACTCCAAGTTACTACATTTGAGTTGGCAGGATATGGCACCTTGAGATTCTAAGGCAAACTATGTAGTCCTAATATAAATGGATTAAGGTAGCAAATTATGACAAAAGCACATTTTTCACGATACTCAATTTACATGGCAGAAGTACATTGTTCACGATACTTAATTCATCTAGGCTCTACAAATATTATCATGACCTTAAGGAGATATATTGGTAGAATGACATGAAGGGAAATTTAGCAAATTATATGGCGGAATGCTTCAATTGCTAACAAGTTAAAGTAAAACATCAAAGACCCTGTAGCCTAGCTCTGACTATGGGACATTCCAATATGGAAATAGGAGGCTATTAATATGAATTTAGTTACAAGTTTACCTTTTCCTTGAAAGACATCATTCCATCTGGGTGATTATTGATTGATTGATGAAGTCAGTCCACTTCTTGCCTGTTAAATCCACCCGCACAGCTGCAGAGTATGCCAACTTGTATATAGAGGAAATTGTTCACCTGCGTGGGACTCCACTGTCCATTATTTCAGATAGAGGTACCTAGTTTACCGCATCTTTTTGGAGGTCATTCTAGAAGCGTTTGGGCACACAGGTGAACTTTAGCACCGCATTTCACCCATAGACAGACAGCCAACCAAATCACACTATTTAGACACTTGAAGATATGTTACAAGCATATGCTCTAGACCTTAAAGGCAATTGGAATGATCATATGCCCTTGATAGAATTTGCCTATAATAATAGCTATCACTGCAACATTGACATGACTCTATTTGAAGCCCTATATGGTCGACAATGCAGATCCTCTATCGATTTGTTTGAAGTAGGTGAAAGTCAAATATTAGGAAAAGATCTTGTGCACCAAGCTCTTGAGAAAGTAAATTGATCATATGGGAGCACTTAAAGTATGCTCAAAGCCGATAAAAGCCTTATGTAGACGTGCTAAGTAGTGACTTAGAGTTCCAGGTTAATGATTAGGTATTCTTGAAGGTATTCTGAATGAAAGGCATTATGCAACTTGAGAGGAAAGGTAAGTCGAGTCCCGTGATTAGGTAATTCGTGTTTTAATGATTCCATTGAGTTTAGAATGATATAAACCTACTTCTTTAATCAAAAACTTGTTAGCCCAGTCAAAATATCATTTCTTCTCGATAAATAATTATTTCACATTTTACGATAAAAGTTCAGTCTTGGCTTAATCAAAATGCATCAAACTTTCCAAATCAGCCTTATAATTCATGCTCAAAATTTTAGAAATTTCAGGATTATTTTTCAATCCTTAAAACTAGTAATGAACCATTTAATTGTCATAACTTGTTAAAACAGTGCCAAAGCATTCAAGAAACTTAAAAACTCACCAAAAATTCATTTGGTACTTCCCAAACACAAACCAAATAGGCTACTAGTTTGGAAAATGGCGTTCTAGACTCAATGGAATCATCAAAACACGAATTCGAGGTCTCCTTGACTCGAAATCTATTCAGTTGCAATTCCAGCCCCAGGCATTATGTAATTCGTGTTTTGATGATTCCATTGGGTCTAGAATGATATAAACCTGCTTCTTTAATCGAAAACTCGTTACCCCAGTCAAAATATAATTTCTTCTCGATATATAATTATTTCATATTTTATGATAAAAGTTCAGTCTTGGCTTAATCAAAATGCGTCAAACTTTCCAAATCAGCCTTATAATTCATGCTCAAAATTTTAGAAGTTTCAGGATTATTTTTCGATCCTTAAAACTAATAATGAACCACTTAATTGTCATAACTTGTTAAAACAGTGTCAAAGCATTCAAGAAACTTAAAAACTCACCTAAAATTCATTTGACACTTCCCAAACACAAACCAAATAGGCTACTAGTTTGAAAATGGCGTTCTAGACTCAATGGAATCATCAAAACACGAATTCAAAATCTCCTTGACTCGAAATCCATTCAGTTGCAGTTAAACCAACTTAAGACTCATAAGACCAAAATGCACTCGAGACTCTCGAAAAATATACTGAAGCTCTTTATAGGCCTAAAATCACCCCTTGAATCGAACAATATCATCATAATGCGATCTGAGATCCAAAGTCAAAATGAAGTACATTGTTCACGAT
The DNA here is from genome assembly GCA_000787875.1 of Solanum virginianum. Classification (NCBI taxonomy): domain Eukaryota; kingdom Viridiplantae; phylum Streptophyta; class Magnoliopsida; order Solanales; family Solanaceae; genus Solanum; species Solanum virginianum. Next base: position 31,697 of record DF358021.1, read on the forward strand.
ACTTAATTCATCTAGGCTCTACAAATATTATCATGACCTTAAGGAGGAGATCCAAAGTCAAAATGTTAATCAAAGTCAAACCTTGATTCAATTTAACTCAAACTTCCAACTTAAAGCCTCAAATCCACAAAACAACTCCAAATTCAGAATTCAACAACTCTTCTAGATCAAATTTCACATTTCGGAGCTAATGAAACTGACAAAATTTCATTTCAAGACTCATAACTCTAGTTGGTACCACAAATCACTTTTAGCAACTTAAGCATTCAAAAATTCAAAACTTTCAACATTTCAAAATTCTTATTTATTTTTCTTAAATAATTTAATATTTTAAAAATTAATTGAATAACCCATATAGACGTTAACAAAACACAAAAGACATTATTTATGATTAAATGATATTTTAGCCTATCCAAATATTCGAAAAAGTTATAACCATTCGGAAAAGTAACAGCCCTTTGAAAAAGTCATAAACCTTTAACAAAGTAATAACTTTTTGAAAAAGTCACAACTCCTTGTAAGAGTTACAACCATTTGAAAAAACCTTCGAAAAAGTCATAATCCTTCAAAAATGTCATAACCCTTCGGAACAACTCTTGTTAATATATGTCTTATATCATATATTAAAGTATCCTACCTTTTATCTGTTGTGAACAACTCTCGTAGAAAAATAACTTCTTTTGGCCTCGACTCCAAAGTCCACGAGACCGCAACTTCTATATAATATATAAGCGTGGAGGTGGGTTGGGAACCAAGATTAGATATACAATCAAGTTCATTGTTTGATTATTTCAATGATGAATATTCATCAATAATATGATAAATATAACAACTAATCTGATATCACATAGTCCCTCAGTTTGGATTTAATTTTCAAACTGACTTGGCATATTTATTAAATAAAAAAGTTATTGATATTGTGAGTTTATCATTTTAATTCTATTAATTGATAGGGTCCAAAACATATTTAAGTACTATATTTTCAATGGCATTAACTTAATATTAATAAATTAAGGAGAGAAAAATTTGCCCTACATTTATCAAAAATGACAAATAAATATAGAAATTAAATTAGAAAATATTTGACAAATATATTTTATGGAGAGAGTATTAAAATGTGTTGATACAATAAAATGAATCTTTATTTACTATCCGTGTAACTTGTTGAACAGGTTACGAAAGGAAACTTCTATTCATGAAAAATAACGTTAACGTAGGTAGCATTACTACAATATACATCATCTATTAGAGCTTTTATTTCTTTTTATATTCTTGAACCAATTTTTTTCATGTATCGTTTATACTCCTTCTGTCCAATAATAGTTGTCAATTATTGATTTGGCACAGAAATTAAAAATCAGTAGATGAAGGATAATTTTATCAAATCCTTATTAAATGCAAGTCATCTAAACAATGGAAAATAAATATTTAATAATAAGGATAAAATAGACACAAAATAATAAATTATCCATTGATTTTATAAACTGAACAAGTATCATTATATATTCCAAAATAATATTATTGACAAGTAAAAATGAACAGAGGAAGTAATATGTTACATTGATTGTTAGGAGAGCTCATATAACTAATTTATACGTCCTCTCTTCCAAATTATGTGGTACTATTCAGATTTAGAATGCCAAACTTTTAAATTTTAATTGTAATTTCATATATGAAATATTTAATTTTTTAAAGAAAAATTTACATATTTAAAAATTACGTCCAAAACAGTACTATAAGTTATGATGAAGAATAATTCAAAATACTCTTTAAAATATATATAAGCAAATCATGGTTTATTTATTTATTTTTCAAAAGAAAGCACTTTCTAAAATTTTAAAATATGAAAAATACCACATAAATTTGGATAGAAAAAGCAATTATCTTGTTATGCATCCACTATCATACATTAAATCTTTTCTCAACCTAAAAAGGAAAGGGAAAAAGAAGTTAAAACACATGGAGACTTGAAGAAAGCTAAAGAAAAAAAGAACTTAAAAACATATGTAGACTTGAAAAAAAAAAAAAAAAGAAGAAGGTTTTCCAAATTGTCTCTCTTTTTTCTTTTTATCCTGGTCCACACGCAATGGACAAAGCTGTTTTTCATGATTAATTTTCTTTCTATATATTTTTGTTAATTCTATGGAATGACAGGAGTCCAACTGCTTCCACTTAAACAAGTTTTAGAGAATTCTTCTACTATTGGATTGAAGACTTAGAAATTTGTCTTCACATCTTTGGACGTATTAGTTAAAGCTAAGTCATACTCTGTTTAAGTTCCATATGTTACTACTCTCTCCGTCCTATTTTTATATGATATTTTTTGACTTGACACAGTATTTAAGAAAAAAAGAAAAATTTTTGAAACTTATGATTTAAAATCATTGTTAGATATTTGTATTGCTGAGAACCATTTTATTAAAAGTAAAAAGAGAATTTTAAAGGTAAATTGTTTCTAATTTGAGTAAAATAATATTATTTTTGAGACGAACCATAAAAAAAATGCACCATAAAATGAGATGGAGAAAGTACTATTTTTTTTAAAAAAATATACGCGTAAAAAGCTAGCACAAGTGCTAATAAGCTTCACTTAATTAAGTGGTTTCCAGATTTGATCATTTGTCAACTCTTACTGCAGAAGTACTTCTTGTTCCCACACGTCCACCAACCTAACACTGCAACTTAAAGTTAATCATCCGGAAATCAATCTTGTTAGGTAAAAAACAAAAATGATAACAAAAACAATCTAAGAAAAAGACGTAATGAAAGTGTAAAATATAATAAATAGTATAAAAATAAGAGGTAGTAGCAGACCAATATGACAATTTAAAAAAATATTATAATTGCACTACGTGAAACAAGAGATATCAACAGAAATCGAAGAAAATTTAGTATTATGAGTTTATGCCTATTATAAAAAAATGCACTCCTATATCTACTAAATTTCTATCCTAATAACTCGCGTCCCCCACATCTTTTTATTTAATGTCATGTCCGTAGTAAGCTACATCTACATCATATCTTGTCCAATTACTTTTTTTTCAATACTTTTTTGGTTCATTTCTACCTCTCTCCTGAATCTATTCATAGTCAACCTCATCAAACTACATATTAAATCACTTTAATGAAAGATAATTAGAGATAACTGTATACAATAAGTGATTAATGAAAACTTTGAAAAATAAGTCAAACAACCTTGCTATAGTAGGTTAAAACAACAAGTAAAAAATATTTTTGTCCTATTTTTACTTTTATATGAGTAAAATTATAATATCAAGTACTTATTATGTCAAAACATTAACTACGATGATAATTGCTTTTCTCATCTTGCTGAGACTCAATCTTCTAATGTGTAGCTAGGGAGTTTGTTAATTTTCATTGTGTTTCTCTCATTTTGAATTGAAAATTAAACTCATTTGCATTATTTTAAGGAATTCAGTATTCGAAATTTCATAGCTAGTCTCATCTGAATTTACATTGAATAAGTCATTAAAGGAAGTAAAACTCTCGATTTCTCCATAGTACTCTCAAAAGTTTCCCTATTTTCGTTACTCGAATTCACGATCATAAAAGAACTATCTGAATACTCTTATGAATAATTAAGCAACAAGCATTCTTCATAAAAGAATGTCGCTCTTGATCTGAATTTAGAAAATCAAAATTAATTAAATATGAAGAATCTTGGACAAATTGTAAAAATACGAAGAAAAAGGACGTCATGGTTGATGGTATTTCTAATGCATGTGCTGCACGAGCTGACTTCTCTAGGCTATCTCAGGCTATAAAATCTTTATGTCATTCTCCATCTCTAGACACGTCATGAAATTGTTGTTAAAGAATTAGGAAATCTGCATCTGCCTCACTTACTATAGCAACCCACTAAGTCTGCATCCTAATATGTCAACATGACCTTTCAGTACTATATATTATTTTATATTTTCCATTTTAATTTGTTTTTCCTGCTTTACTTATTATTTCATTTTCAAAACATAGACAAAATTATTTTTTTTTAAAAGCAAATAAAATAAAATTAAATAAAAACTCAAAAGAGTTTCATGTAATAACCCTAAAGGTCATTTTTAAAAATCTTTTAGAAAAGTGACATTTTGCCCCTCTTAATAATTATTATGAGTCATTTTTGATCAGTTTGTGAGTTTGATTTTGGAGTTTTATTGAAAAATTGAGAAATTTTTGAAGCTTTTGAGTTTTGAAGGCTTGAGTTGTTCAACAGTGATTTTTGGTACCAACTGGAGCTACGAGTCTCAGAATGAAAGCTCGCCAATTTCATCAGCTCCGAAATGTGGAATATGGTGTATGAGTGTCATCGCTTTCATATTTTGATTTTTTTCATGAATTTTAGGTCCTATTTTTGAAGATTAAGTTATTTTTGGATTAAGAGTTGACTTTAGTCCACATTCAAAGTTTGGATGCTCGGAATAATTTTTTTATGATTATATTGGATTCAGGAGGTGATTTTGAGGCTTAGAAAGGGTTATGATCGAGTTTTGAGGGCGTTTCAACCTTTTTGAGCCTCAAGTGATCAACTTAGTTATGACTAAATGAGTTCTGGATCAAGAAGACGTCAAATTCGTGTTTTGATGGTTTGTTTTAGCTGAGAACATCGAATTTTGCAGGATAGCATACATGATTTATGTGTAAGGAATGTCAAACAAATTCTGATGGTCCTTTTAGAGATTTTGTATGTTGGAGTTTGTAGTGTTTGATTTTTTGCACTAATTATTTCATGATTTTAACCTTCATTTTTTGCACTAATTATTTCATGATTCTAACCTTTAGTTCTTGGTTTTTAACTTCAAAGTGTTGGATCTTCTCAAGAACCTGAGTTTTTTATAAATTGATGATTATCTGGTTTTGAAATAATATATTTGGATTCGATCTTAAAAAACCTAATGAATTGGGTATCGATGTTCTTGTATTCTTATTGTGATTCTATATTTGAATAGACTTCGTTGATTTTGAGGTCCATCAAAAAGAAAAGGCTCAAGTTTCAGAGTAGTTGTTTGACTAAATTGAGGCAAGTGGATTTCTAAACCTTAGTAGAGATGTAGAATCTTATATTTTCTTATTATGTGTGTTGGAGAATAATGAAGATTTGTGTATGGGAAGAGTTGTTTAATTAATTGACCTAATAAAATAAGAGGGGATAATAAAAAGGCAACTTGGTAACATATTTTGATGTATATCACGATGTAGATAATTTGATTTATAATATTAACTCATAAGAGTAAGTTATCGCGATATTCTAAATAAATTACTTATAATTAAGTCCAAAAGCTCCCGTATTTATGCCTAAAGTGTGATTGCATAGAAAAATGATAGTCCAACTAATGCTTATACGATCGATTCGGGCGAGAATTTTTTTGATGAAGATGAGGAAAACAATATGCTGGACATATGCTTTGCTAAAGTGGCTAGGGAAGGGGAGATATCACCTAGGCAACAAAGAACAGGAAGCAACAAAAGAAAAAAGAAGACACATGGAAGGCAACATAGTTGGGATGGTAAAGTGTCTGAGGAGTTTGTCCCAAGGCATCTACCGATGCGATTAGCAAGGCAAAATCATATGACTACATCAATAGGGTCAAAAAGATCCAATAAATCCATAAAGAAATAGTGAATTATCAAGTTTTGTTAGATAGGCTTGAAGAAGAAGACAAGAAGGAAATACTTCAAGTTTTAGATGGGGTGTTCCTTTTATTTTAGGTCTTGCTATTGTAAAAGAAAGTTTGAGATCTATAACTCAACCTTTTTCTTGGTTGTTAAATTCTTGCATTATTTAAGTATTCTCTTTTGTAATATCATCAAAGAGTGTATTACAAACTCTATGATGATCACAAAGTACCAATATTCTCTACCTCTTATTTTCTTCGTGCTTGTTAGTAGAGATTAGTTACCTCATTGGATTAGTAAGGTAAGGCCTAGCCCCCCTTACTTGTACTTATTCCTATTGATATCTTTTTTATTTTTAATAAAAAATATCAGTTATTTAAAAACAAAAAAAAATCATTACTCTCATAAATTATGTGAACTTGTCTATTTGTGTTGGTTCTGAAATATTGTGAACTTGTCTATTTGCATTGATTATGCAATATTGAGAAGAGATCCACTGTTACAATTATGTTAAAGGAAATTGTTTTTGGCGAGTTATATTGATGTTGAAGAAAATTATGTTGATGAGTTAAATTGATGTTGAAGGAAAATGGTTACAATGAGTTATGTTTATGATAAAGGAAAATGATTTCGACGGATATATGGACCATGTGACTCCCCATGAGTTTTGGTTTGAGTCTCAGTGAATGTGTATTGTTAAGGCAAACATGTATCATATTATTTGACATTTTATTATATCATATTACACACCATTTGTCTTTTATAGATTGTAAATACTCCTTCGATGACCTTATTAATTGATGAATTTGATGTTGATGACCCATTTTGTTGGTGACTTACTACTGACCCACAAGCTAAAAGAATTCTGAACTATTAGGCTGGGGTTTTTTCTTATGCAAGTTGTCATTGTTGAGGTTCGATTGGGGTAAAAAGAGTACTCATGTTCTACATTACTTTACTTCGTGCTTAGTAATTTGCTTCTCGAGTATCATATTATTGGCTACTTACTTCTCACCTTTATAATTATGTATGCTACAAGCTTGATCTTTATGATTTCACTTTCTATCCTTTTACATCTGAGGCTTATGTAAGCAAGTTAGTGAGGCAGTTGCTTATCACTTCGATGGACACCTCATACTCTTTACATATGTCCTTGTTCTACTTTGAAAACAAAGACATTAAAACTTATGTTTCTTTCAAATCTTTATAATACTTAGAGGCTTGCACATGTAACACCAAGTTTTTAGGGTGTTAAGAGTTTTAATTTAGTTATCTGCTTAATTCAGTTTATTTGAGTTGCTATTTCTCCTTTAATTATCATTGTTATCTGTGATATTGATGTCTTAAGTTGACGTGCCTTGATAGATTAAGCCAGGCGTCATCATACCCGAGTCTAAATATGACATCTCATGAATAATATATATATATATATATCATTGTAATCCATACATCGATAGGTTCAATAACCATGGAATAATCATAATTCATGCATTGAGAATTACAACATAAAAGTCCATAATAAATCATCATGATACTTTGATAAAAGAAGGTTTTGGAGCGGGCTTCGAATTCATGGATGAAACTAATCTATAAATGAAGCCCTACATACCTCAAATGAAAATCCTTAGAACTAAAGAGAATAATCTGAAAAAACCTTGGTCAAACCTTCAATCCCTAGCTTTAATAGAATCTTTAAATTAGAGAGAGGAATATTGAGAACCTTCAGGAGAATTTTGAGAGTGGATGACTTTAAATGATTTAGGAATTAGTCTTATCAAGGTTCGGTCGATTAGGGTAGTTAGAAGAGACAAAATGATGTAGTTTATGACTTGAATGAATTGAAAATATCAAAAACACCCTTCATTATAAAATCGCCAGAACCAACCACGAAACCCTTTCTATGGGTCATGGTTCATCCTACAGATCGTACATTGGCCTGTAAAACTTATGCCATAAAAGTTTAGTTTCCAAAATTTGAAGGTTCTAAACCATGAACATGCAGGATGACTTGTCAATCCTTCTACGGATCGTAAGTCCTTCGGTAGAGTTGATTCCAGACTTAAAAAATTTTAGGTCCTTCGGGACTCCTATCTACGAAATCTTTGACGGGTTGTGATTCCATATATGGTCCATCCTGTTAATTCATATATCTACTTTAAAAAGATTTTCAAATTTCTATTTTCACTAGACTCAATCCATCAACCCACCTACGACCTGTGGTTATTTCCACGAGTCGTAGATTAGCTCGTAGGATCCAATGTGCCCAAAAATTCTTAACTTATAGTCTACGTGCTAATAACATGTAGGGTGTTATAGTCCGTCAAAGCTTCTGTCTATGTGCTAGCCTCATCAATGGTCCTAACATATTGGTGTTCCAACTCCATCCTGGCCCAATTTTGTAGGTCATCCCTAAAGTAGAACATCATATCTTCATTCATGAGGTTAGGAATCTGAAGCGTGAGAGCAGTGAATTCATTTGCATATTCCCTTATGCTACCTGTCTGCTTCAGCTTCTTGAACTTATGTTTCACCTTATAGATGATGTTTTTCGAGAAGAAGGACTTTTTTTTAACTTATTTAGAATTACTCTGATGTATTGATGGTGCATAACCCCTTTCCTATCTCCAACTCCTTCCTTTGTCACCATAATATGGTCATCTTCGTCAGGTACAACACAACTGTGTTGATCTTCTCCTCATCATTCTTCACTTTGTTGTACTTGAAGTAGTTCTCCAAGTGCCATAGGAATTTCTCCACTTCTTGTGCATCACGAGCACCCTTGAGCACTGGTGGCTTGGCATCCTCGATCCTAGCCTCCTTTTCTCGAGTAGACACAACATATCTTCCTTTCTCCATTCCTTCCTCAAGTGTCTTCACCATCTTGTTCAACGCATCCATGAGTCGGCACTCCAACTAAAAGATAGCGTCTTTCACCTCATACTCAACAACCTTAGGCTCGTCCAATTCTTTTCGAATGTTGTCGTTATCCTCAAGGGTGAACTTCTCCAAGGTCTTGAATTTGCTATTGAACTGATTCATGTGTTAGCCTAAGATCTCCACTTCTTGTCTAACAACATCTACTCTTGTGATCTACTCATATTGGGTATGATGTCTACGAGTTACTTACCTCACTCCTCATTGCTCATCTCAGTGGCCAAGAGTGAGTGGGATGTTATGGCCTTACTTGATGTTGGCTCAATCTACACCTCCTTGTTCCTCTTAGAGCTCTTCTTCCCCTTGCATTGCTTTTTGCCAGCATCCGACCTAATGTTGGCGGTGTTGGTGGCGTCAAAGTCTCCCTCACTTGTCATACTTCCCTTACTAAAAAACTGGTCTGATCCCACGTTTCATGAACTTAGACTTTTACTAAGACTCCCATACAACACTTGTCAACTTACTCACGAATCTTTCATGATCTTGTAATTATAAGTAAGCCTATTTGTTTTGGTCGCTAAGGGAATGCTAGGTTATAGAAGACAAGAAAGCTTTAGAAAGAAGACTTATATATTGCTTATGAAAGATTACTTATAATTTCTGGATGGTTTTCCAAGTAAATGACCCCCTTTATTTATACAACCTACTTGGGATCAAAGTGTAAAAAAATATTTGCTATAGAAATATCTCACAATTTATCCTTTAGTCCCTAATTTTAGAATATTCTACACTTCTAGGATATTCTAAGACTCTCCAAGACTTCGCTATATTATTCTAGATTCTTCTAAGTGTTAACAAGATCTTCCTTCAATATTCTAGATATCTTCCCTAAACCTCCTCTTGGCTTTAGAATATTCCCCCTTTTTATTGAAGACTGACCGGTCGTAACACTAGGAAGCACTCTATGGGGATAAGGAATTTTCACCATTTAATCACATCAAATAAATCTAAGGGAAGGAAATATGGGATAGGAGTAATATGGTGAATGGGAACCCGAGAGTCCCCAAACATGCCTCAAAGTATCTAAATTCACATCATCAGTGCAGAAGCCTATCAAATAGTAAACATATAGTTCTAAGGGATGGGAAAGTAGGACTCCGCTATGATGATATCATAGGGAAAGGGATTAACATGGATTCATATAATATGTAGCATATAAAAACAAAGGGACGGGTAAGTATGACTCACTATGTGGGGGCAATTCGGGACTTCACTCTCAAAGTAAATAACACAAATGGAAGCAACATAGGTAGAGAAATGGTAGCTTTTCCTTAGAATATAAGACTCACTACAACAAATATCTCACATCTGATCTAACATTGAACGGTGGATGAAGGTAATCTTCGATCCCGACATGGTTAGATTATATAGGCAAAAATATGTGTTAGGACGTTTGAATGTACTAAGTATGCGGGCATGCAATGCATATGACATATCAAACCTACATTTTTGTCAGGACCTGGGCATAGGGTCGAGGAATAACATGACGATAGGAACCCGAGAGTCCCCAAACAAGCCTCAAAGTACCAAAATTCACCTCATCAGTTCAGAAGCACATCCAAATTAAACACATAATTCTAGGGGAAAGGAAAGTAGGATTCATGCTATGGGGATATATTATGGAAAGAGATTAGCATGGACTCATAAAGCATATAGCATATAATGACTAAGGGGCGAGTAAGTATGGCTCAAGCTATAGGGGCAATTCGGGACTTAGGATCTTCCATATTTCCACATCAAGCATACATATATATCATAATTCCCATAGTCAATCCATAATAGTCATATCCAAATGATAACCATAATCATAAGGTTCAAATATAACACATAACACATAGATCCAATATCAAACCATAATAGCCATAACCAAAAGATAAACATGATCATAAGGTTCAAATACAACACATAACACATATATCCGACAAGAGTCTACAAGATGTCCAATAATGCCTCTAGTCATACAATAGGACGGGGGCCAAGACATGTTCCGGGCTCACCCTCAAAGTATAAATAACATAAACAACAACAACTTAAGGTATAAGAATGGTGGCTTGTTCTTGGAAGATAGGACTCACCACAACCAATGACTCAAAATCCAATCTAGACATCGAATGGCGGATGAAAGTAGTCTTCGATCGCTACATAGTGAGATCATGTAGGCAAAAATATGCATTAGTACATTTGAATACATTAAGTATGGAGGGAGCAATGCATGTAACTTACTAAAACTTACATACAATATTAGATGGCAAGGGCACATAATATATAAGGAGATTTATATCAAGGAAGGTAACATAACAAGATGCTATGAAATTCATGATGCATGAAATGCAAATGATACTCATATATGTAGTGGGGATGTGACGATAACCGACATCTCAAACCCATGAGAGCTATTACATGAACTTGCCCGATGTTGACCTCCCATCGGGTGAGAGAAGATTACTTGCCAAAGGTAATTTACATCACACCTTATGACCCAATCATTTCGTATGTGGTGGCCACCTTCCTTCTAACCCGGTCATTTTGGAATGGTTTTCATATCAAAACATGTCATGTCATATCATAAATGAATAGTCATCCCTTATGACACATCATTTCGTGATGACTACCTTTCCTATGCTTGCGTATAGTTCAAGGAAAAGGAGAGAGCCCTTAGGGATAACTCTAACGCCCCCAATCCATCGGTCCTAAGTTGTCATCCCACAAGAATACATATACGCATATATGCATGCTTTCAAAAGAGGCAATAGTCATTTTCCAAATCCTTTCAATGATTCTTAGTCTTTAAAACCAAACACTTCTTCATAATAATTCATACTTAGGCTCAAATGCCAGAATCATAATTCATAATTTATAATACTCATGCATAGGAATAACTCATTGAAACATACATAATGGTGCAAGCACCCATAATGCTCAAAGAACCAAAATCATAGACATATATGTGATCACATTCTTGTAATATTCAAATCCTTGTCTACATCATATAATAGATCATAATTGGGCTTATACCATTTCAATTTCCATAAATTTCCATAATAATAAGGTGCATATGCTATGCATGAAATGAGAGTGACATGGGTAATTTAGATTCAATCTAAAATCATCAATATGATATAAAATTCAAGTGAAAACATAATTAAATCCACATTTTATAATCATAATATAATCACTCATGCTTAGATCAAAGCAATAAAGGGATCATGCATAATCATAGATTCATAAAAATGATGAAATTCAATATTTCAAAGCTTAAATCATCTTAAAATCAATAGATGAACATAAACCCAAGCATTAATAGAATTTTAGGAATCAAAATATTCGAAACTCCAAATTAAAGTAAGCAAAATTTGTGTAGATTTCTTGAAAATAATTTTGGGTCTCCTTGATTGAAAGAAAATCAAGGATCCATACACATACTGTCATGACCCAACCTCGTGGGCCGTGACTAGTGCCCGAATCAGGCACCAGACGCAAATACAAAGCCAGACAACAAATACATATCTTATTTTACAGAAATTTTAGCAAAGTTTCCCCTATTTATATATTAACCCATGTACCTTGCACGCAGAGAAATCCAGACAAATCATCAAACAAATACATATGCAGCTCGACAAGGTCACCGCTGCGGTTAAAACTGCCCAACATACATAACATACGTATATAGTCATACAAACTATCATAACCCATACATACAGGCGTCCCCAGACCTCTAACTACACAAACTGGATTAGAAGATGGGACAAGGCCCCCATCGTACCCTCGAATGTACAGAAATACAAAGTAGTAAAGAGGTGTATATACCCAAGGTTTGCTCCGAAGCAAAGGAGCACTTTAAATAGCAGTCAGAATCCTAAGCTGGTGGTTCTGTCACCTGAATGTCTGCACCTGCGGGCATGAAACACAGCCCCCGAAGAGAGGGGAGTCAGTACAAAATACGTACCAAATATGTAAAGTAGAAAGTATGGAGTACATATATATATATATATTAGAATAATCATTAAAACAAAAGTATAATAGTTAAATACATACCCAAAATATATCAAAGTACTTACTTACCAGAACATAAGGTGTATAGCAAACAAGGCCAAAGTATAACGGTAAGTGCATATCCAAATTATTACATACTTCCTTCCCAATATATGAAACTGAGGGATAACTGAAACAAAAGTACAGAGAGTAGTATATATCCAAAAAATATCAAAATGTCTACTTCAAGATTCAAATTCAAGTCACAAACATTTACTTTCCTAACATATCAACTATAGGGTAAGTGAGCCAGGCGTTACATATCGCTGTCCCTTCCTCACATATCATCATAAAAAAATAGCGTAAGTGAGCCAGGCGTTACGTATTGCCGACCCTGTCTCCCACGCTCAGCATAGGTGAGTCGAGCATCACGTATCGCCGTCCCCGTACACACCTATCATAATACAAAAGCAGCCAGTATGAGTTGTGCATTACGTATCGCTGTCCCCATACTCACCTAAATCCAACAATACCGACAACTCTAGTACTACTATTCAAATTCACACTCTCCTTGTTCATATCGGTTCCATGGACAACAAGACAAACAAACCATGGCTTCTAAGACTTATACCAGTAAAGCAATCAGTCAGAATCCTAAGCTAGTGGATCTCTCACCTGTATGTCTGTACCTACAGGAATGAAACGCAGCCCCCAAAGAGAGGGGGTCAGTACGAAATACGTATCGAATATGTAAAGCAAATTCTAACAAACTAATTTTTAAGCATGTAGTCGTAGCAATAATATGTAAATGAACACATTTATGGACATGTGACAGTTTATGACTTAAAACTTGAGGTTTTAAGAGCTAACAGTCAACTTGAAGATAAGATCACGCTAGAAGGCATTGGTTAACTCAACATAATAGCAACAACCAGTCTGTATGTTCATTTCTCTTAAATTCACAATAACCATAATGAAGCGGCAGTTGTCATAAGAAAGATATTGTAGGCTGTGCTAAGATTCTTATGTAGAAAGAAAGAGGTCCTGTGAAGCCGTTGGCTCTAGATTTTACCAAATGACTCGTACAGTACTTGTATGAAAAAGACTTCAAAATATCTTCACATATTCTCACAATTTATGAACTCTAAATATATAGGGATCATAATTATAACTAATTTTCATAAGAATGCCCGAATCGTGAGGAAAGAAAATCTTCCAAGACTCATTTGAGTATTTATATGTTTAGAACAATTAGAACATAAAGTATTTCGACTTATCAATTTCTTTTCATACTCTTACCATTTATGGATCTTAAAGACGCAAAAGCTAAGGATGTAGCTAATGGTTCATAAGAATGGCAAGGACAGGGGACCTTTTGAGACTTATAATATTTTCAACATTTAACTAAGTCATGTCAACAAATGAAATGCTTTACATACCTCAATTCCTTCGCCAAACTAATCCAGATGCAAACCCCATTCAACTCAAGCTTCTTATTTTCTTCTTCACTCAAAATTCCTGCTGATATACCTTCACTCTTATTCTCAGATAGGGGAAACTTTTCTCCATAGGTTGGCTGACCAAGTCTAGATGAATGAAATATGGATCCCGAGCTACCAGGAAGCTCCAGAGAAACACCAATAGCAGCCCTCAACAGAGCAGCCAGCACTGCTGCATCAAACATCTCATTCTCTTCACATTCTTCATCTGTATCTACCTCATCTAATTCTGTCATAATCTCACCATCAACCTTTGGTAATTGACCCTGAGAAACCTCTCCATCGTAGTCAACAGTGGCTATTTATTGGTCCAACTGATCAATGATCAGGTTCATACCACCTGATCCATCAAAGGTAAAACTTCCATCATTTTCATGTAAGAATGGGACTTCTTCATTTTTGAACAAATTGACTGGATCAACATCTTTGGAGTTGGTTTCTAAATCTGGATTTAAATAAGCCTCTATGTGTTGTACTTTATCTGACAACTTAGGCAGATCATCTTCAACTATGGAGCACCAAGGTACATCTGATGAAAAGCTTGCACTAGAATATACTTGTTCTTCCGCTATTGGTGGTACTAAAACTTCAATGCACTCCAAGCTCTCAAGTTCACTGTCCTTGATGGGTTTATAAGATTCAGTTTCAGTTCTCGTAAACTGAAACTTCAGTGCACTCAAAGCTCTCAAGTTCACTGTCCTTGATGGGTTTATAAGATTCAGTTTCAGTTCTCGTGGCAATATCCTGACAATCATTTCCTTGATAAATCCTGTCCTCGTTACTTTCTGATTTCTGACTATCCCCAAAAGCTCTAGTAAGTAAGATGCTGCTGCTTCCAGAGTTCAATTCATCAGCTCCAAATTTTGATATGCTATTTCCATCTCTTGGGCTGGGGTAAGCAGTATCAGAAGGCTTAACATCAAGAGATGAATCTGCACTTTTTGCCTCCACACTACTATCAAGAATTTGACTTTCTTCTGCTAAAAGTTTTTCATCATTATCCAACTCTTGTCCCGACAAAGTGGATTCTTTACTTGCAACCTCATACAAAACTTTTCTTTCTTCTAAAGTATCATTGGCTTCAGCTTCCACCATTATGAAATTCTGAACAGTGTCATTTTCAGCTTTATCCTCTTCTTTACTTTTGGAACCCAAAACCATCTCAATAATTTTTTTTGTAAAGATCAAGTCCTCTGTCATCCCAGATTGTATCACATTCTCGGACTCTGATTCATACTCCTCACTATCCGAAACATCTGATATTCTAACTTTTGGAGCACTATCTAACCTGTCCAACACCACAGCATTTGGAATTCCAAAGGCATCAGAAACATCATTGTCTTCTGAAACACCAGTACTCAAGTACTCATCATCTTCACTATCCCAGGATAACTGTGCAATTGGAATGCCTTAAGTTGCACTATCAACAACTTTAGTTTCCTCAAGCGAAATATCTTTATCAGACCCATCCATAGATATCCCTGTAGCTACCTTATACTCCCCCCCATCCACAACAAAAATATCACTATATCCATCATGTCCTTTAAGAATTTCCCTATCTACAACAAAAGGTCTATCACTATATTCATCATGTCCTTCAATGGTTTCTGCACATGGATCAGTTAAAGAAGACCTAGAGTCATCAGAACACCCTCACACTACTACCTCTTTCAACAATTTCTTCATCTAGGATTTTCACAAATGGTCGAGAAACAACAAATTGATTAACAAAATGAGTTTGCTGCTCATCTAGGTCAGACACAAATAGCCTTTCAGAAACAATCTCAAACTCACCCTCACCACTAACAAAGCCTTCAGAGTCACTACCATAATAACTACTATTAGTATTCTTTATCCCTTAGCAGAGAGAGAGTATTCAAAATCAGAATCATCAATAGTAACAGCAGCTCTAATACCTGTGGAAGTGAAAAGAGAGATATTTGCAGGTAGGCTCCCATGTGTTGTGGAAAGAGGAACGCCATAAATATTTGAGTCCATGGTGAAAAAAAATAGTAGTATTTCTTTAATCCCCCTAATACAAAAACACACACAAGAACATAAAAACAGGAAAAAGGGTACCAAGCAAAGATTGTGAAATGGGGTTTAGGACAGAGTTTGCTTTTTTTTTTTTGGATTTCTCCAAGATTGGTATTTTGTGTTTGATCTTCAAGGTTTTCTTGATTTTGTTCTAAGTATGGAAATGTGTAGAAAAATGTCAAGATGATCTTGTGTATGTATATATTGATCTCTAAACTTTTTTCTGATCAAGCCAACTAAGGACATACGGGGTCTAACATCCTCTCCCTTAGAATATTCGTCCTCAAATGTTAAACTGGTTTTACAAGTCATATAAACTATTTAGGGGGAGTTTCCAATCACCACAATAACACATCCACTGTAGACATGCCCATCCGGGCAGCTGGTGTCTTTCTCGAGGCATTGCTGAAACCAAAATAGTCTGTCAGAAAAGGGGTCATCCTAATAGCACCGCTCTATCGGACGATCTAAGATCAGAAAGAGAGAATAATATCCTAAATGTCCTGTAGCCTCCTATTCATAGATGTGGTGCACAACACAACGATAAATAAGACTCTACTAGACACGGACTGTGGACACCCCGAGAACCGAATTACCATAGGAATAACATTTTCTCAAACTTCATTACACCGATAAACCAAGACTCTACTAGACACGGACTGTGGACACTCCGAGGACGAACCGTTCTGATACCACTTATGTTATGACCCAGCCTCATGGGCCGTGACTAGTGCCCGAATGGGACACTCAAACGCAAGCATCAAACCAGACACAACCATATAGTCAGATTTTAACCATAACAGATATCTATCCCTCTTTATTTCAAAAATTTCGGCAGAGTTTCCTTTGTTTTATTGACTACCCAAACCCTGCATACAGAAGAATCCCAGCATACAACAAATATATATATGCGAGCGGGCCGACAAGGTCACTGCTGTGGTTAAACCGCCCAACATACACAACATATATATATAGTCATACAAACTGCCATATCCCATACTCACAGGCATCCACAGACCTCTAACTGTACCAACAGAATCAGAAGACGGGATATGGCCCCATCGTACCCTCAGATGAACATAAATAAAAGGTAGAGAAACAAGGGTGTATATATATATACCAAGTGGTTGCTCCGAAGCAAAAGGAGCACTTCAAATAGCAGTCAGAACTCCTAAGCTGGAGGATCACTGCTCTGTACGTCGGCACCTGCGGGCATGAAACGCAGCCCCCAAAGTAAAGGGGGTCAGTACAAAATATGTACCGAATATGTGAAGCGGAAAGTACAGAATATAAACCTGAGTATTAATCAAAAAAAAAGTGTGGAACGCAAACACATAACCAGGCATACGAAAGTAAACCAAATATAATCAGAGTAACAATAGAAGCAAAAATTATAGTAACCCGGTGCATATTCAAAACATCCAAAATACTCACCTTCCAAGATACCAGATGCGTATCCAAAATATCAAGATACTCACTTTCCAGAAAGAACAGAGTAGGAACTGAGGAATAACAGAAACAAAAGTACAGAAAGCAAATGTATATCCAAAAAAAAGATCAAATGTCTACTTTCAAGATTCAAACCATACATAACACCAGAAAGTTGCACATCTCCGAATTCCCATCACATATCAAACATAAAATAAGTGAGTCAGGCGTTACGTACCGCCATCCCTGTCTCACATATCTCATACAGAAATAGCGTAAGTGAGCCAGACATTACGTATCGCCGTCCCTGTCTCATACGCTCCAATACGAAAATAGCATAGGTTGGCCGGGCATTACGTATCGTCATCCCCGTACACACCTATCATAATTCAGAAGTAGCCAACATGAGTCGGGCGTTACGTATCGCCGTCCCCGTACTCACCCAGCATAGCACAACACCAAACACCACATAGCAGACAATTATATTGTAATGTATGCAATCACCATCACAAATCCAAAAGATGAGCACAATAATCATAGTTGAAATCAGTGGCAATTGAATTTATAATTTGCCAACTTGAAGTAAATATTTTTTTAAGTGCCAGCATTATGGAAGCTTAAGCTTGTGGCATCTCTTAATATTGCATATGAATAATTGCCCCACCAAAAGAGATCCCATTCTTTATGTTTATAGTGCTATCCATTCTTTCAATAGTAAATATTTCCATATGTTCCAATATACAAATGTTTCTGTTGAGTGACTTGTTCTGTTTCCATTCTCTTTGTTAATTTATTTCTTATTTTACTTATTAATTTAGATTTAAATCACCTAAAATTATATTGACTTTTAAGTTTCAGTTAATTACTAGAAACCTTTAGTCTTTATAGTTTAGTTAAGTAATTTTATGTCCTTATCTGAAGAATACTCTAAATCACATTTTATTAATTGAGCAACCACATATACTTGTGATTTATAGTTCAGTTAAGTAATTTCTTGTCCTTATCTGAAGAATACTCTAAATCACATTTTATTAATTGAGCAACCACATATACTTGTGTGTGCATGCTAAACTCACACTATTACTTGAATGTCCACGAATACTTATTTGTGCATTTTAAAGCAATAACAACTGCCTCGTGTTTCAGAGCATTAGAAACTGCAGAGAACTAGATGAAGAAGAATATAAAGAAGAAAAGAGAGGAAATAAGCAGATCAAGTTGGAATATGACTGAACACAGAGAACTCCATCATAGAAACATTGGCAAAAGAAGAGCCTGAAACAAACAAACTGGAATATCCAAACAACTACCATAACTACGTACAATAGTTCTCATATCATGCTTTGATCATAGACTAAACCAATTCATTAGAGCATTAACAAATGTTGTGAGCCACTAAGGAAATCTAACCCTTATGGAAGGACCAGCATCCTACGGCTAACAGACCCTCAATTTCACATGTTATAAATCAAAAAGAAGATGGTACAGTACCAGATTCAGACAAGTAATACACAAGGACGAAAAGTCATACACAAGCTCGATTTCCGAAAATTGGGGGTCTCTTGAGACTCCTAACATTGCCTACGTTTATCTAAGTCATGCCAAAGAACGGAATGCTTTTTCAAATAGCAAAAGAAGAGGGATCTTTTGAAACTTATACCACTAGCTATGTTTAACTAAGTCATGCCATAGAATAAAGTGCTTTACATACCTCGATCCCTTCTCCGAACTAATCCAGATGCAAACCCCATTCAACTCAAGCATCTTCTTTTCTTCTTCACTCAAAATTCCTACTGATATACCTTCACTCTTATTCTCAGATAGGGGAAACGTTTCTGCATTAGTTGGATAACCAGGTCTAGACGAGTGAAATGTAGATCCCAAGCTACCAGGAAGCTCCAGAGAAACATCAGTAGAAGGCCTCAACAGACCAGCCAGCACTACTGCATCAAACATCTCATTCTCTTCACTTTCTTCATCTGTATCTACCTCATCTAATTCTATCACAATCTCACCATCAACCTTTGGTAATTGACCCTGAGAAACCTCTCCATCGTAGTCAACAGTGGCCATTTATTGGTCCAACTGATCAATGATCAAGTTCATACCACCTGATCCATCAAAGGTAAAAACTTCCATCATTTTCATATAAGAATGAGACTTCTTCACTATTGAACAAATTGACAGAATCAACAGTTTTAGAGTTAGTTTCTAAATCTGGATTTAAACAAGCCTCTGTGTATTGTGCTTTATCTGAAAACTTAGGCAGATCATCTTCAACTGTGGAGGACCAAGTTACATCTGATGAAAAGCTTGCACTAGAATATACTTGTTCTTCCACTGTTGGTGGTACTGAAACTTCAGTGCACTCCAAGCTCTCAAGTTCACTATCCTTGATGGGTTTATAAGATTCAGTTTCAGTTCTCGTGGCAATATCTTGGTAATTATTTCCTTGATAAATCCTATCCTCGTTACTTCCTGATTTCTGACTGTCCCCGGAAGATGGCAATATCTTGACAATCATTTTCTTGATAAATCCTGTCCTCATTACTTTCTGATTTCTGACTGTCCCCCGAAGCTCCAGTAAGTAAGATGCTGCTGCTTCCAGAGTTCAATTCATCAACTCCAAATTTTGATATGCTATTTTCATGTTTTGGGCTAGTGTAAGCAGTATCAGAAGGCTTAACATCAAGAGATGAATCTACACTTTTTGCCTCCATACTTCTGTCAAGAATTTGACTTTCTTCTGCTAAAAGTTTTTTATCATTGTCCAACTCTTGTCCCAACAAAGTGGATTCTTTACTTGTAACCTCATACAAAACTTTTCTTTCTTCTAAAGTATCATTGGCTTCAGCTTCCTTCGTATGAAATTCTGAACAGTGTCATTTTCAGCTTTATCCTCTTCTTTACTTTTGGAACCCAAAACCATCTCAATATTTTTTTGTGAAGATCAAGTCCTCTGTCATCCCAGATTGTATCACATTCTCGGACTCTGATTCATACTCCTCACTATCCGAAACATCTGATATTCTAACTTTTGGAGCACTATCTAACCTGTCCAACACCACAGCATTTGGAATTCAAAAGGCATCAGAAACATCATTGTCTTCTGAAACACCAATATTAACCTGTCCAACACCATGACATTTGGAATTCCAAAGGCATCAGAAACATTATTGTCTTCTGAAACACCAGTACTCAAGTACTCATCATCTTCACTATCCCAGGATAACTGTGCAATTGGAATGCCTTCAGTTGCACTATTAAGAACTTTAGTTTCCTCAAGGGAAATATCTTTATTAGACCCATCCATAGATGTCCCTGTAGCTACCTCATACCCCCCATCCACAACAGAAATATCACTATATCCATCATGTCCTTTAAGAATTTCCCTATCTACAACAAAAGGTCTATCACTATATTCATCATGTCCTTCAATGGTTTCTACACATGGATCAATTAAAGAAGACCTAGAGTCATCAGAACCCCCTCACACTACTACCTCTTTCAACAATTTATTCATCTGGGATTTTCACAAATGGTCTAGAACCAACAAATTGATTAACAAAATGAGTTTGCTGCTCATCTGGGTCAGACACAAATAGCCTTTCAGAAGCAGTTTCAAACTCACCCTCACCACTAACAAAGCCTTCAGAGTCACTACCATAATAACTGCTATTAGTATTCTTTTGTCCATTAGCAGAGAGAGAGTATTCAAAATCAGAATCATCAATAGTAACAGGAGCTCTAATACCTGTTGTGTCCCTTAGCAGAGAGAGAGTATTCAAAGTCAGAATCATCAATAGTAATAAGAGCTCTAATACCTATGGAAGTGAAAAGAGAGATATTTACAGGTGGGCTCCCATGTGTTGTGGAAAGAGGAACGCCATAATTCTTTGAGTCCATGGTGAAAAAATAGTAGTATTTCTTTAATCCCCCTAATACAAAACCACACACAAGAACACAAAAATAGGAAAAAGGGTACTAAGCAAAGATTGTGAAATGGGGTTTAGGCTAGAGTTTGCTTTTTTTTTTTTGGGTTTTTTTCCAAGATTGGTATTTTGTGTTTGTTCTTCAAGGTTTTCTTGATTTGGTTCTAAGTATGGAAATGTGTAGAAAAATGTCAAGATGATCTTGTGTATGTATATATTTATAGATAAATAAATCTTGCCAAGTGTACCACACTTGGCCCAATCTAGATTCAACAAATCTTAAGTAGGCTCCACTAAGTTCTTCAAGACCCCAAGTTTTACAAATTATACTTTGGTCCCCAACTTTTTTCTAATCAAGCAAACTAAGGACATACGAGGTCTAACAAATTATTTGACATCATCTTGATTTGGAGGTTTTCGAATTGAGTAGTTGTTCTTATATTGAAGTATTGACTTGTGAATTAAATGTGATTCGTAAGATTTGTGATCTTGTGAATGAATTGATATTGATACTGAGATGATGCCTATATGAGATAAGCATGGTATATATTGAGACATTGATGATATGAAGACACTGATGATATTGAGCCATTCTATGAAGGTCTGGGAGAGAGTAGTGGAGGTGAGGGTGAAAAAAGAAGTATCCATTTCAGAGAACCAGTTCGGATTCTTGCTGGGACAATTGACTGCTGAAGCAGTTCACCTTGTTTGGAGATTAGTGGAGAAATATAGGGAAAGAAAGAAAGACCTTCATATGGTGTTCATTGATCTCTAGAAGGCCTATAACAAAGTTGCAAGGGATGTCCTATGGAGGTGTCTAAAGGCGAAAGGTGTTCCAATGGTGTATATTAGGGTGATAAAGGACATGTTGACACAGCCAAAACTTAGGTGAGAACAACGGGAGGGGACTCAGATAATTTTCCTGTTGATATGGGACTTCATCAAGGATTAGGGCTTAGCTCTTTTCTGTTTACCTTAGTAATGGATGAGTTGACACGGGCTATTCAGGAGAAAATTCCATGGTGTATGAGCTTTGTGAATGACACAATACTGATTGATGAGGCTTGGGCTAAAGTTAATCATAAATTAGAGGTTTGGAGACATGCTTTGGAATCCAAAGGGCTCAAACTGAGCAGGACCAAAACAGAATACTTGGAGTGTGAATTCAGTGCGGGGAGGGATGAAACAAACACTGATGTGAGGCTTGCCGCTCATTCTATTCCCAAAGAGAAAACTTTAAGTACCTTAGGTCCATTATCAAGAGTAATGGCAATATCCACAAATATGTCACACATCGTATTTGTCACGACTCGGTCTCGATCATGATGACGCTTGCTAGGTCCCACCTACAGTCTAGCGAATTCCCAACCCAAGGGTACTTGTCATAGCTCTGTAGTCCAAACCAAGCCGATACAATAATAAAGTAATACGTTGAAACCTACCTAAAACCTGGAAGTCCACTGCACAAAACTACAATAATAGAAAAATACCTAGAACCAAAACACAAAAAAGTATATATACAACCGAGAGTGCTCCTACAGAATACATCATAATACTACTATAAAAGGTCAAATGTCTGGAAATAATAGACGACCATTAAGAGGAAGGAGACTGCAAGGCAGCCATAATAGACAATGCTCACCAAAAGTCTCCTGAGGACTCTTGAAACTCCCCAACCAGCAGACGCGGCCTGTACCTAGACCTACACCATGGGAAGATGCAAAAAGTAGGGGTGAGTACCAGAAAAAGCACCCAGTAGGCATCATCGACAAACTGAGTGAAATAGTAAACATGTATAAGCCCAAATATATAAAGAACTGCAGCTATGTAGTAAAGCAAACTCAGTACAAGACATAAACATGTCTGGAAACCCTCAACCACAACCGAACCTAATCGGGATGATGAATACTGATAAACTGAACCGACTGATGCAAGAAGCCATGATACACTCAGCCAACTCAACTCTAATGGCAGAAGAGGACACTGAACCCGAATCGGAGCCACAAATGCGACTCAATGTGTACCCTAGTTTGGACTGGACCTCAGACTATGCGTGGAATAGACCTCAGGCAACCCTCTGGACTGGACATCAGTCGACAAAACCCTGGACTGGACATCAGGGCGTAAGGAACTCAAATGATACCAACTGACAAATACCTCATACCATAACTACCCCAACTGAGGCATAGGATTATA
This sequence comes from Solanum virginianum, assembly GCA_000787875.1. Classification (NCBI taxonomy): domain Eukaryota; kingdom Viridiplantae; phylum Streptophyta; class Magnoliopsida; order Solanales; family Solanaceae; genus Solanum; species Solanum virginianum. The sequence continues at coordinate 55,326 of DF358021.1, forward strand.
TGCGGGTGCAAGACCCTAGTAACTATGCATGTACACCACCTAGGCCCCCATAAGCCCGGTAGGTACACCCCCGCATAATATATCTGACAGATGATCACTGAACCCCCACAGAACCATCACATAGTACAACTTTCCATATCAAGATCAAGGGTTAGTTATACGTGGGTGTTAGTCCCCCGAGCCCTAATAAGCCCAGTAGGTACATCTATGCACAATCAGGGCATGAAAGGCGAGTGGATCCATGGGTAAGTAATCTTGGGGCCTCACCCCAACCATCACAAATCAACCGAGTCCTCATCCCTATGCCGGCACGTGGCACCCGATCCATAGTCCTCTGACCTGACCTCCGATCGAGTAGTTAGCCTGGGCCAAATGGTTTGACACTTAACATAATGGTGGGACGTCTCCTCCATGGGAGAAAGAATCTCCCTAACACAATCAGCCAACTACATAATGGCAGGACCTATCCTCTATGGGAGAAAGAATCCCCCTCACATAAATAGTAGTGAATCATCTTAGGATGTTAATCATAGGCCCCAGCACCATAGAATTTCAATCAATGGGCCCAGCCTCACAGAATATCAATCAGGGTCCTCGACCCAAATCTCAATAAGCGCTCGATCCATAGAATCGATATTCGTCGCCTGGCCCTCATATGCGACCATCAAAACTCGAAACACAAGGCACTAACTCGTGAACTTAGATACTCAGGCATGGCCAATAGTGCTCGAACGTTACTAAGGAATATCATCTGGGAATCGAGGTATCAATCAATCACTAACTCAACCAATCTATCCGGATCCATAACTCTAAAGTCATATCGTGCCTAGAGTGAACATAGGTGGCGATAATTGTATCGTGCCCAGAGTGAACATAAGCGATGATACTCTCAACCTAGGTATCCCACAGTCTCAATCCAACCTATATACTCACAATCACCATCTCTTTCAGATATAACAGATACCACAGCATCAGACGAAATAAACTAATGCACTATAACTGCCAACAATACAACAAAGTATATATGTCATAGGTCACTGCAGAATCATGCTTCAACAAGGCCAAGTATACCATAACCTCATCAATCATAAGTTCTCAGAGTAAACATAGACCATTACAAAAAATCCTAAATATCTAGGAAACCCAAACCCTGCCGAGTCATATCTATACCAGAGTCAAGCCACAGTATGACATACAATTAAAGCATAGTCTCCTGGTCAACATATCACAGTAGAAATAGGCTCTAAAACCTCATACAAGAATGAGTCAAGTTTGAACATATGCCTGCCCCATGGCAATAACCCATATTCCGCCCATACTAGGCCCTTTCTCTATATAAATTAGCTGATAGAGTTGTGTTGCTGTAACTTAAGCTACGACTTGAGAGACTAGATAATTAGAAAGATGCCACCTTCCCAGAATCATATTGTAGCCCAGCTGCTATAAAGGATATTTCCCAAGGCAACCTTATGCCAGCCCACTTATAAAGTGCACTTCTCTGAATAGGGTGGTGTCTCTTTATAGATAGCCTGGGGAGCCCAAAGGGCATAACCTACAGTTTGTTGTCAAGGTCACTCTCTCGTCTCTAATCTACCAGTGGCTGAGTAGTAACACATCTCATATCACATATCACACGACTCCCTTAGGAGGAAAACTACAACCTGATTTGATGTTCACGCTCCAATAAGAAAGTGGTTGCTGTCAGCAATTAACCTAACCGAAGGTTAGGGTCAAATCCACGGGGAATATAGGGCTTGACTACAAGACTTCATTACTAATCATTTCAAGTATTTATAACTACTATCTCTAAATAGGGAAGGGGCGGGTTTGTGATTTAAGAACAAAATAAAATAAATACTATACTACGATGCAAAAAAAACACTCAGTTTTAGGGACAACTTAGGAATTGTGTTTTACTCGATTGCCCTAGGTAGCATAACTACAATTGGAGATTCACATGCAGGACGATAATTAGGTTTTTCCAGCCATCTTGTGAAGGTAAAGGTCAAATTTCACCATGATGCTTGATCGGCCACCATGGCGTGCCAATTAACCATTACTTATTGTCTCAGTCAACCTCCCCTTGGTCAGGTTTGATTGATTAGATGGGAACACATCAATCGAATCCTGTCATCTACTTTCCTTTTCCTATTCGTCACTACCTTGGTCAAGATAATGATAGTAGGCGGGGTTTGGTGTTGACCACCACCAAACAACAATCATAATCAAGGAAAATAGATAATACATGCAAAACTCTAATCATAGTGATGCAATAAACCTAGGTTATTTCAAGTCAACTACCCATAGTTCCCACAACCTGAAGTTGTGGGTGCTTAGCTACTCATGGCTAAGGCAAAACAAACAAGAACGCAAATACAAGACATAATTGAGGGTTTTACCAAGAATAATTGAAGAGTGTAGACACCACAAGTTGCAAACCTAAAGCTTGATAGATTGATAATAAACACAAAATAAGCTTTATAATCCCCAAACTTGGGTTTTCCAAGAGAAAAAGATAATCAAAGCTAAAAACCTAAAAGTTTTCTTGAGAGAATATTCAAAGTTAAGTTCTATGTTCTAGAGTCTAGAATCTCGTAATAAAACCCCAACTTAATATATTTATAGTGTTTACAAACAAACTCTAAAAATAACACATAAAAGATAGCTAGCAGCTGGTGCGTCTCGCAGACACGACCATAGGGTGACCTACAAGTCATAGTCGGGGTCTTGTATCATATTCTTAGCATCTTGGATTCAACTGGTATAGCCCACTAGTATGAGTCATTAATTGGGCTACGACTCGTATGCTCCTCTCGTAGTCTAGGCCTTCAGTTTTTGGTCCGAAATTTTGGCTCTCTGATTCCTACTACGAGTCCACCCCTATGAGTCGTAGTGAGACTTACAACTCGTAGGATGGCCTCATAGGGGTGACCTCTGTTTAGCAGATTTCTAATTTTTTGGTCTCTGTTTCTTGCTATGACATATCGTACGACTCTTAGCTTGGGCTAGACTCGTAAGTGAGCTCGTATGAGCTCGTATATCCTATAATTCAGCAAAATCTGCAACTTTTCTTAAAATCATGCCAACCTAACTTTTCTACAAAAACACATGAAAATTATAAAAAGTCGCATTAAGAACTCACAAAATCCCTTATTTTGGGTATCAAATGTACTGTATTTTGACAACACATTAACACCCTCAACTTAGAATTATAGCTTGTCCTCAAGCAACGACTCAATCTATGCAGATAATGAGAAATACATAGTACTTACACCAATGGCATATACATTATTCACTCTAATCCAGGTACCTAACTATCATTTTCCAAACCATATTGCAGAGTTACTGAGCATAATTAACCATAATGATGAATCTGGCAATCCAACTATGAAAAGCCAAGGAGCATCAATTATCTACAATCACTGGTGTAGCCATATACTAATCAAGTAATGCAAATTCCCTCACGGAAAAGAAGTCCCTCTTACTCACTCAAGAAGCATTTAGAATTCAAGGACTAAGGAAGCATTCTCACTCTCACAATTGAAATTCATGTATACTGACTAACACCATAGGCTTGCCTCTATACTCATCTTTTAGCTTGGTGATAGAGTGGATTTGGATCACTTTAGGACTTATGGGCTTGTAATATAGGTTCGGGGGGCTTTGGTATGATATTTTGGGCAAGTAGTGACTAAAAGCTATCCTTAAACTATGTTTACCAACACTTTTGCTTTCATAACCCAACCATTTTCATTAAATCCACCCTTATTCTCCTGTTTCAAACTTTTCTAGAATGTTTTCTTTCTATTTTCATCTGTGCCTTATTTGCTTTCATGACCCAACCCTTTTCATTCAATCCACCCTTGTTCTCCTGTTTCAAACTTTTCTCGAGTGCTTTCTTTTTGTTTTCAGTTGTGCCTTATTTTTGAACTCATTTCTTGCTACTTTTTCTCAAATCAAGGCACTTTTCTTTTCTTTTTCTTCACTTGGCTCATGCTTTTTCATTTCTTTCTTTATTTCCCAAGTAACCACCTTATTATTATTACTTTACCACAATAAGGGCCACCCTCAACTTAGGCTTTTAGCCTGAGATGAAGTACATAATGTTTGTTCCCCAAAGCAGGGCCACAATTTGTAGCCACCCTCAACTTAGGCTTTTAGCCTGAGATGAAGTACATAATGTTTGTTCCCCAAAGCAGGGCCACAATTTGTAGCCACCCTCAACTTAGGCTTTTAACCTCAATTAAGGTTTACATGTTCAAGGATAGACCAGGGCCAATATCAAGGTATTTCATCAAACAAGGTTAAGCTAGCAAGGTGTTAAGAAAGAATGAGTACATAAGAAGCTCAAAAATTTGGAATAGGGATTCACTCACTCATTTGGTGGGGTCATTTAGGCTAAAAGTGGGTTCACTCAAAGAACAAAGGCATAAGATCCTTTCCAAATCAACCACATCATCAAACCAATTTTAGAGTAACAAAACAAGTTTTAAGTCCATACAAGATGCATGAATGCAGCAAAATAAGCTCACAACACACATGATATTGCACCCATAATCAAGTATAGACTCACAGGTTATGCTTCAAGCCTCAACTTACCTTTACATTATCAGAACAAACATCACCAGATCATCAAAATGAATGAATGCATCCTAATCACAATCTCAAAAATTTTGAAGGTACCCAATTTTTCATCAAAACTTTAAAAAGCATCTAAAGACTATGTATATGCCATCAGATAACACTATTATGAATTTACACATTATCTACACTACCTAAACATGCTGGTTCAACATAAAAGTAAACATCCACAAGAAAAAAGAAACACGACAAGAAAACCTTGGGATAAAAAATAAGGGAAGTTATAGACTCGAGGTTACTCAAACTTCACCTTAATCTATAACTTCCCACACCCCGCCAAAATAGGATACTTTGTCCTCAAAGTAAAAACACATACTAAGACAAACATAAAAAAACATAGACTTAGATATATATATATATTAAAAACCAACATTGAAAAACTAATTTCCAAAACCAAAATAAAAACATTATCTAACATAAAACATTTAAAGAAAAACAACATCAAAATAATTATGTCTAACAAGAGAACAAAATATCCATAAATAAAAGTAAGAACTGGGGTCAAACATCATAGTGCATCAAGCACCGATCTCTGGCTAATTTGTGGGGTCTTGGGGCACTATCTTCTCCTTAGCAATCTGGGTCGCAGTTGTACGTGAACTACCCTCGCCATGTGAATCCTGTGGCTCCCTATCTCACTGTATGCTGCCAATAGGATCGACTCCTGTACTATCTCCTCTGGTATCGACACCTCCACTGGGGCTGCTGGGTCATCAGGTCGAGGCCTCTTCTGGCTCATCTCTAGAGCATCTGTCTCAAGGGGCCTCTTCCTATGAGCATGCAGGCGCTCAGCTAGCCAGTCAAACACCTTATCACTCGCTGGTGCTACCTTTGAGACTACAACAGGGGCTACTAACATCTGTAATAGGTCGGCCTTGAACTTGGCCAACTCTTCACTCACCGCGTTTGTGTCAACAGGCCTAGCACCCTCAAGACTCTGCTGGATTCTTGCCTCGAAAGCATTGACTTAGGCATCCACCGCTTTATCTTGCTCATCAATTAAATCAAGGGCAAATGCCTTTATCCTCTCCTCTGAGTCATGCATGGTTTGATCAACCCATGGTCTGACTTTTGCGGATAGAGCATGCAATCTTGATTCCACCTAAGCCATCCTGCGCAGTAGTGCCTGAAAAGTAATAACAAACATAAGAGAATCAACCTGTATACTGGACAATGCTGGTGCTGGAGTGGTGGAAGATGGCCTTGACCCAATCACAACAGCTAGTGAAGCTTCTGCAGCAGCCGGAGTAGTGTCTGTAACAGCAGAAGTCGAACCCTGAATTAGACGCTCTAGTGGGAAGGGTTCTGGAATAGGGGTGGAACAGCTCTTTGTAGGGCTATTGGGTTTTCATCAACCTTGATTAGACTGGGGTCCATCATATGTGCAGCCTCCACATGAGGGTCCAAGTGGAGAGAGACCCATACACCAGCTTCCTTGCATAATCTATGTATTAACAACAACAACATACCCAGTAAAATCTCACAAGTGGGGTCTAGGGAGGGTGGATGTACGCAGCCTTACCACTACCTAAATAGAGAGGCTGTTTCCTGGGAACCCTCATCTCAAAACCCTTCCGCAAGACGGCCTAGATATGATCAACAAGTGAAACAGTAAGGCTCAAAGTAAATACATAAATAAGTAAATAAATAAAAGTAGATTATAAAAGTATAATCTATGTATTAAGACGGGGAATTGTAATGCATGTTGGGTGCGACCTATTGCCTCGTGAATCTATTCTGCCATAATGCGGGCCCAATCTATGTTATACCCTGCCAAGATGCTAGCCAACAACACAACCCTCTCTAACATGATCACATTATCCATGAACATTGGTCTAATGCGTCACCGGATAATGGACCACCAAAACTTCACCCTGAACGAGAGGTGGGCCTTCAAAATATTCTCAACGTGATTTGTAACCTATATCGGCTTAATATCTTCCTCACAGATTTGGCTTGCTATCCACCTAAGAAGCTTTGTTCTCAGCTCGACATCTTTCTGATTAATTGCATTCTTTATTTCTGCAATCCTATGATCGTACTCTGCAGTGGATCGCGACACTCTGTAATTTGGCCCAAACTATATCCTCCGAATGTCTTTTTCTAAGATATTGACATCTCACCTCTGACCAATACTTCACTCAATCGTGGCTTCTCAATGGGCTTTTTGTGCCTCAGAAGATTGCTACGTAAAGTAGCATAGTAGGAGGCATAGAATTCTCAGACCAGGTAGGGGGCGTACTTTCCCAACATTTGTGATAGCCATCCTAGTCCATGGCACTCAATTTCAGCTTCCAGTCTCGGTGCACCACTTAGCCCTGAGTCTTTTAACCTTGCCTCCTTATGAAACCTTTGCACTGACCTCCCTTGACTTTTTGGTTCTAGTCACTTTTCATAAATCTCTCTCATGCCTGGGACACAATATCTTATGCTTTGGGGGTCTGTGGAGGTGAAAGTGTAAGTTGAATCGGCTAGTTGTTGTGGAGTAGTCTTCTCTAGCTGAACTTGAGATACCTAGGGAGAGCGGGACTCAAAAAGTGAGGCATCATCATCTGATCCTTCATCGTCACCCTCCTCTTCAAACTGGAAGGGACTATCCACTTCCATCGGGACCCTTATTTTTTGTGATCTCGTCACGGGCACATTAGCTTCAAGATCTGAATGCACATTTATCTCTTTAGTAAATTGTTCATCATCTAATGTCTCATCTCTCAGTCGGTGTCATGAAGTCGAGGCAGCACCCCTTTGACCTTTTGGAGGCATGATATCTAAAAAGTCAACCCACACCAACACATGAGTTCTATGATGTTTTTGTTCCATAAATGACTAACACATAAAACAATCAAACAATAAACAATACAAATACCAAAGTGACAAACAATTGAACCAGGTGCAGGGTTGAAGATACGAGTGTAGAGTACGGCTCGTAAAGTTCTCTAAGAAAAATATATTGTAGAATTAGCTACGAGATGCAGGGTAACCTATGAGTTTTAGTCTGGGCTCGTACCTCATTCTAGAAACATTATTGAAAATTTAGATCTAGGCCACAAGACCACCATTATGCGTTGTAACAAGAGCTACAAATCATAAGTGAGCCTCGTATGGAAAATGTTAAGGCACCATAGATGATTGTTGCGTACTACAAAGGGCCACTACAACTTATAGGAAGACTTACGAGTTGTAGTAGGTCCTCGTAGTAGAAAATAGAGAGCACCTTGGGTGCCTCTAACCTTTCCACGATGACTAAGAATTAACTAGGAAGCATCAGAAATAAAAAAACATGAACAACCCAGTAATAAGCCTAATCACTACACTTTACCAATCATCCCAAAATGAAACACTAATTCTCTATATCGTTCAAAATATCTCCAATATCAAACATATAGAAGCACATAAAAGGGTACATTGATTTCATATATGAGTCCTCCCTCAAAACAGAATAATAACAGCCCTCCATTTACAAAGTTCAACCCCAGATAGTTTTCACAAAATAATCACCCATAAAATCCATAATAAATGCACATGACCACAACATCAAATATCAAAGTTACCCAACAAGGATAGACTTAAAGAATCAACTCAATATAGGGACATAGACAAGTATAAATCACATTCTTCTTGCTACCATAATTATTTTCACATGGTTTTGTTAATCATGATCATAAAGCATTAATTCAAACACCCATAAAACAAGATGAATGGATGAATGTGAGATGAGAAGAAGAAAAGAAAATCGAACCCTTGGTGAAAATTGCACTTGCTGGGGGATGTTAGTAGAGGAATGATTTGCAGAATGAATGAAACAGTGAAAAGTTATGTTAGGGGGAGGGCTTATAAAGTGAGAAGAACCGTTTCATGAAGGGACATAATGAGCCAAAAGATATTAGTGTTTTAATATTCCAAACTGGGTCACCTTTTAAAATTCTGCAGATTGGACCTGCGAGACCCCGACTATGAGTCGTAGGACATCATACGATATGTAAGTCCCGGTCTCGTACTGGATCCAACACTTAAGAAAATTTAAGTTTGCATACTTGGACACTACGAACCCCTCTTATGACTCGCAGGAGACCATACGAATCGTAAGGTTGGCTCGTAGTGTGTGTGCTAATTTTTGATACTCACTGTTTCCCTCTAGGAGGCATAACTACGAGTCGTAGTGGTGACTACGACTGGTAGGCCTACTCGTAAAAGGTACTCCAAGCATAAATATCTCTACTCCTCATTTTTGTGGTTCGTTCCTACAACCAATTACTCCAGATACACTTAAATGCAAGACAATACAGTTGATTCAAAGTCTTAACACTCACAACAAAACATTAAACTACCACCCAACAAATTAAACAAATAAAAATGACTTAAAATAATCCAAAACATAAAAGATGCTTGGGTTGCCTCCCAAGAAGCGCCTTGTTTAACATCGCAGCTCGACCAAGCCATCATGGATAATCAAAATTCTCCATAAGTTTCATCACTACTCCTTCTATCCATCATTTCCTCATCCTGTACCGCCTCCAGTTTCTCAGCAAGCTACTCCATCCTATCTCCGAGCCTTTGCATTAACAAGGTTTGTTGTTCCACTTTGTAGTTACTTTTGAGAACATCAAACTTTATCGCTCAAACAATGTCATCTTGCTTATTGACATTAATCAAGACTTGTTCAAGCATATGCTCAATCCTTGTTAGCTTATCAATGATGCAATGCTGGTGCAGTAACCTCGGTCAATTTGGCACATTCTCACTCTTGGGTTTACTTGAGGCTTTCTTCAATACTCTAGTGGATGGTCTGGCCTGTCCTTGAAAGGGTTGGTAAACTTGGGCAACTGCAGATAACTTGTCCATATGCTCGGTGATCTCATTAAATGGTCGTCTTAGGAACTCCCAACAGTCCCCTCCAAATAATATATCAGCATTGCCTTGTTGCTCGGAGGTTAGTGCTCTGTAGAAACTAACCCCCAATTCATCATCAATCATACTATGGTTTTGATTTGTTGCCAAGCACTGCTTGTATCTTTCCCAAACAACCACTAATGGTTCTCTTGGAACCCTTTTGAAATTACAGATTTTGTTCTGTAGTTTTTGCTTGTTAGACTCCTTATAGAAGTTCATGAGGAAGATTCTCTGTACCTCCCCCTGGTTAGAACAAACATCGGGTGAGATAATTGACCATCATTCCACAGCCTCACTCTGGAGAGTCATGGGGAAAGCTTGAAGAGACATGGCCTTCCAAGCAGGATGTCTTGTCCCAAGAACCCCCCTCAACATTTGAGTAAAATTCTGCAGGTGAATTTGGGGGTCTTCGGACTCTTGCCCATAAAATAAGGCTCGTCTCTGCAAGGTTTCCAATAAGTCATTTGCAATGTAGAGCTTTTGTTCAGTCATAGCTCCAACTAACCTGCACTTAAAATTAACTAACAAAAACAAAAACAAAAGTAAAATACACGAGATTCTAGAAATTAACACTAGAACTAACTAATAGTGAAATTAAGTCAAAACCTAGCTGTGTTCCCCAGCAACGGTGCCATAATTTTTGATCTGATATTCACGCTCCAATAAGAAAGCGATCGCTGTCAGCAATTAACCTAACCAAAGGTTAGGGTCAAATCCACAGGGAATATAGGGCTTGACTACAAGACTTCACTATTAATTATTTCAAGTATTTATAACTACAATCTCTAAATTGGGGGGGGGGGAGTTTGTGATTCAAGAACAAAATAAAATAAACACTATACTACAATGCAGAAAAAGACTCAATTTTAGGGACAACATGGGAATTGTGTTCCCCATGGTTCCTTGAATCGATTGCCCTAGGTAGCATAACTACAATTGAAGATTTGCATGCAGGACGATAATTAGGTTTTTCAAGCCGTCTTGTGAAGGTGAAGGTCGAATTTCACCATGACGCTGACCATCATGGCGTGCCAACTAACTGTTACCTATTGTCCCAGTTAACCTCCCCTTGGTTAGGTTTGGTTGATTAGACGAGAACACATCAATTGAATCCTGTCATCGACTTCCCCTTTCCTATTTATCACTACCTTGGTCGAGATCATGATAATAGGCGGGGTTCGATGTTGACCACCACCAAACAACAATCATAATCAAGGAAAATAGATAATACATGCAAAACCCCAATCATAGAGATGCAATAAACCTAGATTATTTCAAGTCAACTACCCATGGTTCCCATAACCCCAAGTTGTGGGTGCTTAGCTACTCATAGGTAAAGAAAAACACAAAAAAATACACATGATAGACGTAGTTGAGAGTTATACCAATAACAATGAAGAAAATAGGTACCACAAGTTCCCTCAAGGCTAAGGCAAAACAAATAAGAATGCAAATATAAGACATAATTGAGGGTTTTACCAAGAACAATGAAGAGTGTAGACACCACAAGTTGCAAACCCAAAGCTTAATAGATTGATAATAAGCACAAAGCAAGGTTTACAATCCCTAAAATTGGGTTTCTAGGGTCAAAAGAAGTCAAACATCATGGTGCATCAAGTGATAAGCACAAAGCAAGGTTTACAATCCCTAAAATTGGGTTTTCCAAGAGAAAAAGATAATCTAAGCTAAAAACCTAAAAGTTTTCTTGAGAGAATATTCAAAGTTAAGTTCTATTTTCTACAGTCTGAATCTCATAATAAAACCCTAACTTAATGTATTTATAGTATTTATAAACAAACCCTAAAAATAACACAAAAAAGACAGCTGACAGCTACTACGTCTCGCAGGTACGACTCATAAGGTGACCAACGACGTAGTCGGGGTCTCGTATCATGTTTTTGGCATCTTGGATTCAACTAGTATAATCCACTGGTATGAGTTGTTACTTGGACTACGACTCGTATGCTTCTCTCGTAGTCTAGGTCTTCAGTTTTTGGTCCAACATTTAGGCTCTCTGCTTGCTGCTATGAGTCTAACCCTACGAGTCGTAGTGAGACTTACGACTCATAGGATGGCCTCGTAGGTGTGACCTCTACTTAGTAGATTTTTGATTTTTTGGTCTCTGTTTCTTACTACAACACAACCTACGACTCGTAGCTAGGTCTACGATTCGTAAGTGAGCTCGTATGTCCTATGATTCAGCAAAATCTGCAACTTTTCTTTGAAATCATGCCAACCTAACTTTTCTACAAAAATAACACAAAAACACATCAAAACCACAAAAAGTCGTATTAAGAACTCACAAAATCCCTTGTCTTGGGCATCAAATATGCTGTATTTTGACAGCACATCACAACCGTTCCTAGAATATGGTATGTTTCCCCAGCCACTAACCAGTAGTATAAGTACATAAAAGATAATAACGATATATAAGATCATATATAAGTCATAGGGAAGCACAAAATCATCTTTAAATGGAAAATTCTATCATAAGTACTCATAATAGATATAGGCCACCGCAGTCGCATTATATATATACATACCAACTAGATATAAATACTAGAGTCAGTGCATAGGGTTGCATGTAATCATAAGTCAACCTCAATAGCAAGTATATTTTGGTAGCCTTAGACCACACACATATAAGAAAGAGTCAAGCTCAGAGTACATACCTGTCAAAGGTTTGCAGCCCAACATCCCTTTTTTGGAACCTTTTATAGCCAAATAGTTTAAAAACTATGACAGCTACAATTGACACAACCCCCAATACAAATATCGAAGTCCCATATCATGATCTATAACATATATGGATTCACAACCAGCTATATGCAATATAAAGTCCACAAGTCAACCAATTCACAGTATACGCCTACGCATTTCAGCTCAAATATGCAATAATTTTAGTTCAGTCTAAGGTATGAAGCAAGCTTAGCTACCTTACATCTGACATCTCTGGCTTTGATTCAATCTAGTCAAGATTTTTCCCTTTGGGTCGCTTTTCGATGTTGCTCAGTTATTAAAACATGAGTCACAAGATCATTATGACTGATTTGGCTGTAAAATCTCAAAAAATAGGTGAAATTACATCAATTACAACTAAAATGGAAAAATTTAGGGCCCATGCTCAAAATGCTGAACGAATCCTTGTAAAATGATCCCCATATCACCCCGAGTTCATAGCTAGAAATCCAGCCCAAAATGGACCCTAGAAGACCGAGAAAAGGCCCAAAACAAAGTTAAAAACTTTACAAGGAAAATATTCTTTTCAATAATTTCTCAGTCCAAATTCTCAAAAATTAGACAAAACTAGTGAACACCTAACATACCACAATGTTCCTCTCAGAATATGGAACAATTTAGGCACAAATTTCGCTTAATTCTGTTGAGAAATGATCAAGATATTACAATGTAAAATTTTCATTTATTCTCGATATATTATCAATGAAAAAGTAGATATTTACCTCAAAATACACATCAAATCTTGAATCCAACTTCACCACAACATTCCTTGCGAAAAGCCAAGTCACGTAACCTTTTGAATCACTCAAATCGGATGGAAAAGAAGCTCAGAATCGCAGTGCATGTATAATTTTCTCAAACATGTGAACATATATATAACAGCAACATGCTGACATATTTTTGCCATGTGGTAATGCTTGACTGAGCCACATGGCCACCCCCTCTCCCAAAAAAAAAATTGGCCACATGTCCATCCCTTTTTCCGTTGTTTCGGGCTCGTCTGGACTCTTATTTTCATAAACTAACTATGTAACCCTATGGATTTTGATGTTCTGGATCCAACGACATAGTCGAAATTTCCTACAGAGCTTTTTAGAATAAAGTAAGGGTCCCACTTCTTTATACACAACTGTTAATGGAAAGCTCCCCGAGGGTCAAATCACATCCAAATGTCTTCGGTATCAAAAGAAGGGTTGTCCCACACGAAAATTGACAGTTCAGAGCTAACTGTCCTATCAAAATTCTCATCCGAGGCATGGTTCTTGTGGGCATTGATTGGGTCAACTATTAATCAGTTTCGGCGGCCAAATTTACAATCCATGATATAATTACACCGGATATGCTTCTAGCCTAATTTGATTATTCTAGAGCTAATGGAATCATCAAAATCCCATTTTGAGATCGATCACTAGAAGTTTACCCAAAAACTAATTTTACGAGTGTATCTTTATGATTAACTCCAAAAACTAATTTTACGAGTGTAACTTTATGATTAACTAAAAAATCCACATAACTTTTGAGTAACCCGACCAATAATCACGTTAATATTCTTGAGGTCACTATACACATGCTCAATTCAACATAATAATAGTAAAACCCTAAAAATGACCCAAAGGGTCGTTACAGTTCAGGGGCAGCATGGAAAAAATAGATGCTGGCCTCTGGTGAACTCTGTGATATGAAGATACCACCTAAACTTAAAGGTAAGTTTTACAGAATGATGGTTAAACCTTCTTTGTTGTATGGGGTGAAGTGCTGGCCAATAAAAAATGCACATATTCAAAAGATATAGATTGCAGAGATGAGGATATTGAGATGGATATATAGACATACCAAAAGTGATAAGATTAGGAATAAGACCATTTGAGAAAAGTTAGCGGTGGCCTCTGTGGCTGACAAGATGAGGGAAGTGAGACTGTGATGGTTTAGACATTTGAAGAGAAGTTATTTCGATGCTCCTGTTAAGAGGTGTGAGAGGATAGATTTTGGAGTTACATAGAGGGGTAGAGGTAGAATAAAGAAGTATTGGGGGGAGGTGATCACCAGGATATGATGAAACTTTATCTCACCGAGATATGACCTTAGATAAAAAAATGTGGAGGTCGCATATTAGGATAGTTAGCTGATAGGCTAGTAGGGGTAGGTGGATAGTAGGGGTTGTTGCTCCCCAGCGCACACAAATATACGTGGTCTTAATAAGTAATATAGTAGCCCTGATCAGGGGGCCGCGATATCTAACCTAAATGATTTAAAACCAATTCAATTAAAAGTCCAAGTTATTATGCTCAGTGTGTTTTGATTAAAATGATGAAAATCTGGGATTGTAACCTTATTGATGCAGTTCTAGTCTTAAAGCTTGCATATATATATTTGTGTTCCTGACTACTGATTTACAGGGTTAAAATTACCTAAACAGGGTTGCATGCCTCTGCTAGCCTACCGTTATTAACTGCCTAACTATATTGTTAAGCGGGGATAAACACATCAATAAAAGTGCTTTAATGTTATCTTCCTATATTATGAACCAAGTGAGGTGTAAGGTTAGTTGTCACCGGTCTCTCTTACATGAATCAATCTAGTCCGCTAGTTGAACAAGCTCCTTATAATACGATGTTCTATTCATTCCAAAATCTTTTGAATCCAGAATGAACAACAAGTTTACTCCTTAGTTGGTCAAACTTTGAAGTATAGATAGAAGTAGTATGAGAGCAGTCTATAGAAACTCATTCATATATAGCAAAAATCAAGAACTAAAACATTATCTATGGCTACAATCCCAGAATAAGGGAGAATTAGCCATGCATTATAATTTCATACATCAAGAATAGGCTTTTTTAACAATTAAGAACCAAAGGTGAAAACTAACCAAAATAACCCTAGAAAGGAGTTTTCAGTCGTCTCTACTCTATTCCGTCAAAAACCAGTTATGAAACCTAAAGTTAAAAATAAAATATAACTTAAAAAACCTCTAATTTGATTTTTCACGTGCATCTTCAAAGTCCGCGATGCGGACCCCTATGTTTTGAGATGATTTTCGCTTAAAATATTGACTGGGCCAATTTCTCTCTTTTTGGTGCAAATCTGTGATGCAGACTACGCCTTTTTTCCTGCTTCGCACCTTTTTCTCCAAGTTTTCAGCTAGCACAACTTTTACCTAGGTCTACAATGCGCAAATGAGTAGTTTTGCTGAGTTAATTGATTTGTTTTCCTTCAATTCTGCAGCTGTGTTCTTCCTCATGGTCCGGGTACAAGTCTGGACTAGCATATTCTGAGTAAAAGCATCCAAAAACACAATCAATAGGCGCATTTGACCCCAGATTAGCAAATTAAATGAAAATTACATTAAAATTACCTAGACTCTATGGATTCGCCCTCTAACTAAGCTCTATTTATGGGTATTCTTAGCTAGTTTGGCATATAAATAGGCCTAAAATCACCACCCCACACACTTAGAGCTTTGTCCGTCCTCAGGAAAATCAAGACACATGCATGAGGCTCCCTAGGCAGTATGTACAAGGAACATCCTATGACTGAGTATTTCGAACCATAGCAAACAATTCTCAAGACCCCTAGCAGTATTAACTCTTATCCAGCACTCATGTGTCTATACAAACTCATGTAGAATTTTAGTCAACAACCTTTCTAGTCGTCATCCTTAGATGATTGTGTGCCCTCTCCTGGAGAATCACCCAATGCACACCACAACAACCTATCTAAATGATTGGACCTAGGTACACAATCAACTCTCTCTCTCCCAACAGATGTCTTATGTTGCTTCTAGTTCCCACAGGCTTGCCCTTAATGTGTAAATTCAACCTAGTCAGGATCTAACTCAAAGGATCACGTAGGTCTTTTATTTGGTTGTAATGTAGGCTACAAGCTGGTGGGATACGTTTATGGATATGTCTGTCATGGCTAAGCGCTCATAGCTCACACTACACTTCTTTTCTTTCTTTACCTTCATTCATCCCTAACTTCACACCTTTATTGAATTTACAAGAGGGAAAACTCAAGAACACTATTTTTTTTAATTTTTATTATTATTATCATCATTATTATTATTACTATTATTATTATTACTATTACTATTATTTATTATTATTTATTATTATTATTACTCTTATTATTCTTCTTGTTGTTATTGCTTTTTTTTTCAAAACTAGTGGCCCTGCACAATGGGTCCGCGATGCACACTGGTGACGGAACAGTAATGGTTCAGGCCAAAAAGTTTTCTGCTTTTGTTATTATTATTATTATTATTATTGTCATTATTCTTATTATTATTGTTATTGTTATTGTTATTATTGTTATTATTATTGTTATTGTTATTCTTATTATTGCTTTTTTTGAAAACCAGTTACCCTGCACGGTGGGTCCGCGATGCACACTGGTGACAGACCAGTACTGGTTGAGGCCAAAAAGTTTTCTACTTTTTCTTGTATTCTCTATACTACCACTTATCCTTTGGGTGTCCTATTCAAGCTTCTTTCCCTTTGTCTTAGTGTGCAAAAGCGCATAGGAATTAGGATCGAACATGATTTAAGATCAAAGAAATGAGTTTGGCTTAAAAATGTGGCTCACCAAGGAAAAATGCTAAAGTTCAACGGGCCTAACTATGGATGCTTAGATTAGGTGGGTAAAAAGCTTCAAAACAAGGCTACCGAAGAAATGCCTAGATCCTTTCCTCCAAGTTCAATTCCTACCAAGTCTAATCCACATACCGGGTAAGTTCTAATAACTATTGCAACATAGACTAACAAATTAGCTCACTCGCTCACGACACACTCTTATCACAAGGTTAATGCTAGAAACACTATTACCTCATTCACATAAATTCAAAATTAATCACGTACATTCATGAAGTACAAGATTCAAGCATTAGCTACTTAGAGTTCAATGACTTAGTTATCCTTACTTCACATACTATACGTACAATGCCTTTTATACAACTACCGACACTCTATATGAGACTCACATTGATGAATACACTTAGGACGGTCCATCATAGGGCCCCGTCACTCAACTATGACACTACTAGCATTCACATAACATAATAATCAAAGAACACAAGTAATCATAAATAAGACAATGCATTAACTAAACATTCATACTATTACTACTATTCAAGCATAAGCATACTTAGGTATAGACCAAATTAAAATCAAAATAATGTCCACAATAAAATAAGAAATAGAAACTAAAGCAATCTTAATAGATACATAGCCGAATTGAATAACAGAAATCATAATCAACAAGATACTCCCACCTCACACTTAAGATAAGCACTGGCCTCTGTGCTAGCCATACGAAAACTATGGAATGGAAGCACGGTGCTCTCTCCTCTAGGCCTGGTAGGATGGGATCACCCCGACAGTGACTGCCTACTCCTCTTCGATCTCGTCCTCATCCAAATCTGAAGCCTCCCTTGCCTCATCGGGGTCTGTGGGGATATCATCTTGTATGGGCTTAACAAACTGAGGCCTAATACACAATACCGAATTAGCATGGGCATTTAAAGGGTAACATTCCTCTATTTCATCTATCTTTTGCTGGGTGGAAGCGTGCTCGCCTATCTTGTGACATAGCATCTCGAGCCTGAACATGTGCCCCATAATAAGCTCATCCTGACGGTTCCTCTCCACTGTGGTAAGCACAAGTCCCCTGGATCGTCTGGCCCCTTAATGTTCGTCACATTATAAAGTGGGGCCTCAATGCGGGGGAAGTAGTCAAGATCCTCCACAAGAACACCTACACAGTGACACAACTCAATAATAAGACCCCCAAATGCATACCTGTGCTCGCGGTGGACTCGAGCATTCCTCATGGATGATTTGAAAATGGCTCCGAAGTTAAGCTCTGTCCCAATCATGAATACATAGGTCAAACACACTCTATCCCTTATAACTGTGGTGAAGTGTTATCCCGGGAAGAAGGAATGTGTCATAATCTTCACCCAAACTCAATCTTTCCTGTTCATGTGTGCAAATGAGAAAGACTTGTGGTAGCGCTGGTGAATCCACTTAGCCGTGGAGTTCACCCTAGCTAAGGTGTGATGAATGACCCTGTATAGAGGACGAATTTGTACCTCTATAAAAGTGGCAAGGGGACATCCATGGTGACAAGGATCCCATTAATAGCCACCAAGGTGATGTTCACCTCAATCCCCTGGACTGTAAAACACTTGAGGCCGTGCCTCAGTCTTCATGTTGGCATAGAACTCACGAACGAGACTAAGGTTACAAGGCATTGGCTCCTCAAATAAGAATGTTAAGTGATAATCCATGCAGTGGTGATACATCTACGGGTAGCCCCGTGCCAAAGAATCAGTATCAATAGGCACGTCTGAGAAATACTTAGTCTCATTATGCGCCTGATACCAATACTGCCCTTCCTTGTCCACCAGTTTGAGCCCATAGCAGGGTCTTTGGCCCCTAGGGTGATCTGGGGCTTTAGGCACCTTCGGGGTGTCCCGTGGCCGTCTCCTGCTACTAGAAGAACCTGCCCCACTAGCCTGTCTAGTTCAGCGCGCACGAGAGGCCATATTATCCTACAAAAATAGATAAACATCATCAACACATGTGCACGATACATATACACAACTCCCAGGTAAACTGGACCCCACACTTAGATTCAAGCCATGGGGTGAGAAGGTACTTAGACTTCCCAACTCACTATGGGCTACCACCATTAAATTTGATAGCATAACCCCACAATTTGTTCAACAATGCAACCCCCATTCCTTAATTCAAATATAATCATCACCCCAAACTTTTACAATCTTGGACAAGGCAACAATTCCAAGCATTCAATCCACACAAGAGGATTCTAGCAACAAACAAACCATAGGGGCAAAAATGGCATTATGCTTCCACAACTACCCCACACTTAGATATTAGCAAAACCCAACAATAATCCTTCACTTTATGAACAATTTAAGCACAAGAATACAAAATCCCCAAATGTTCCCAACCTAGGGATTGCAGCCAATAATATCATGCACAAAAATTATTTTATTTAAGAGATTAGGCCAAAAATCTCAACAGCCAACAACAATCCAACAACAATATGCAACAAAAACAACTTAACCCACTTAATTTCACCCCAAAGTCAAGAAAAAGTAGTCAAACCCAAGCAATGAACAAGCAAAATTGGTGAGAAACACTAACCTTACTTGAAGAATATAAGAGGAGAGAATGAAATCTTTCAATAAATTAAGGTGCGACGTAGATTAATTTATATTTTTGGGTGTGTGGGAGAGAAAAATAGAGAAAAAAAAGTAAAAGAAGGGTTGTTTACGTCTGGTTAGGGAGAGAAAATAGAAGAAAAAAATATGGGGGGAGGGAGGGGGTTAAATAGTGGGGTAGGACGCATATGGAGAAGGAAAAATTTGTACATGTACGCACCAGGTGCGCAACGCGACCTGGATGCATACATACACTTAATTAATTTTTTTCACATTTTTCAACTCACCTGGATGACAAAGTCCACACTAGTCCGTGAAGGTGGCACGTCGCGTGCTTATTGCAGGCAGCCATTATTTTGGGGTCTCGAAAAAGTTATTTTTTGAGCTACAAACCCCAAAAAAATCTTCGAATACCTAAATATGCTATAAAACAGTGAAAAAAGTTAATCCGGCCAAAAAAATACAAAAACTACCTAACAGATTGACAGAAATTGAAGATGCAAACTTTTTGCACCAAAATGCGGAGGGTCCGTATGCACACTGGTCACAGACCTATACTTGGTGAAATTTTTTAATTTTCTATGGGTTTTTTAAAATATAAATAAAGCAAAAACTAAAACTAATATCATTACCTCACCACGGGTTGCCTCCTGCGCAGTGCCTGATTTTGCCATCGCGACATGACTCAGTATGACATCACTCATCATTGGCCAAGTCCATGGCCTCTTCATCATGATGCGTGTCCTCACCATAATAGTGCTTGACACACTATCTATTCACCAAAAAGTTTTGGTTTGTTTCTTCATCTTTCAGCTCCGTAGCTTCATGTGGCATCACATTCACTACAATATATGGCCCCCTCCACATAGATCTCAACTTTTCTGGAAACAGTTTCAGATGTGAGCTAAAAAGAAGTACCTGTTATCCCAACTCAAAAGTATGCTTGACAATGTACCTGTGGTGCCATTTCTTAGTCTTCTCCTTATAATGTTTGGCGTTATCATAAGCTTCGAGCCAGAATTCATCCAACTCACCTAACATTTCCAGTCTCCTTCTCCTTGCGAGCTCTAGATCAAGATTGAGCCTTTTGATGGCCTAATACGCTCGGTGTTCCAGCTCAACAGGGAGATGACATGCATTTCCATAGACCAACCTATATGGAGGTGTGCCAATTGGTGTCTTGTAGGCTATCCTATACACCCATAAGGCCTCATCAAGCTTGATAGACCAATCCTTCCTTGTGGCATTGACGGTTTTCTATAGAACTGTTTCACCTCGTCTGAGGGTGACATGTTGTAGCTACCTTATGCCTCACTCCATACTTAGCTAGCAGATTCTTCATTGTTTGGTTGATGAAGTGTGCACCCCCATCACTGATGATGGCTCTCGGAGTCCTAAACCTCGTGAAGATCTACTTCTTCAAGAGCTTGCTTACCACCTTGGAATCATTGGTGGGCAAAGCTACCGCTTCAACCCATTTAGAAACATGATCAACTGCTACCAAGATGTAGTGATTACCAAAAGAGAGTGAGAATGGACCTATGAAGTCTATCCCCCATACATCAAAGATCTCCATCTCCAAGACATTGTTCAGAGGTATCTCATGCCTCTTGGAGATGGTGCCAGTCTCCTGGCATACATCACAGGCTCTTATAAATTGTATAACATCTTTAAAAAGAGTGGGCCAGAAGAAACATAATTGTAGCACCTTGTGAGCTATTTGCTCACCTCCATGATGGCCCCCATAAGGAGAAGCATAAAACATCTCTAATATCTTGTGCATCTCGACCTTAGGAACACGTCTTCTGACCATTCAATTGGCCCCTTACTTGAAGAGATATGGCTCATCCTAGATGTAAGCCTTTGAATCATGAGCCAGTCGCTTTCTTTGTTGATAGTTAGCATCAGGGGGAAACACCCCACTCACCAGGTAGTTGACAATGTCAGCATACCATGGTAACTCATCTACTTCCAATGCCAGTAGCTGTTCATTTAGGAACTCTTCCTTAATCTGCATTTGCTTACCTATGTGAGCATCATTCTTCAAGCAAAACTGGTGATCAATGATATGGTTCTTACACCCCTTTCGATCCTTGATTTTGATGTTGAATTCTTAAAGCAACAAGATTCATCTGATTAGTCGAGACTTAGCATCCTTTTTGTTGAACAAGTATTTCATAGCAATATGGTCTATGAATACTATGACTTTGGTGCCCTCCAGATAAGATCTGAATTTGTCAAATGCATATACTAATGCCAACATATCTTTTTCAATGACTGTGTAGATTCATTGTGCTACATCTAGAGTCTTACTGACATAATATATGGAGTGGAACACCTTTTCTCTACGTTGCCCCAACACTGCCCCAAGAACTATATAACTAGAATCACATATGAGCTCAAATAAGAGCTCCCAATCAGGTGCTGTTAGGATAAATACCTTAACCAGCTGCTTCCTCAATATCTCAAAAGCCTATAAATAATAAACATTAAAGTTAAATGGTACTTCTTTCTCCAGGAGAGCAAACAATGACTTTGCAATCTTTGAAAAGTCCTTGATGATCTATGTTAGAACCCCGCGTTTCTAAGAAAACTTCAGACTCCCTTGTTTGACACAAGTGGAGGCAGCTTCTCTATTACCTCAATCTTGGCTTTGTCTACCTCCAACCCACGTTTGGACACCTTGTGCCCCAAGACTATCCCCTCCTTAACCAGAAAGTGACATATTTCCCAGTTAAGGACAAGGTAAGTTTCCTCACACCTTGCTAGCACCCTATCCAAATTATACAAATAGATCTCGAATGAATCCCCAAAAACTGAGAAGTCATCCATGAAAACGTCTATAAACTCCTCCACCATGTCGTGGAATATAGCCATCATACACCTTTGGAAAGTGGCTGGTGCATTGCACAGATTGAAGGGCATGCGTTTGAAAGCATAAGTTCCATACGAATATGTGAAAGTGGTCTTCTCTTGGTCCTCGAGTGATTTGACTATACCCTGAGTACCCATCCAAAAAATAGTAGTACTCTTGCTTAGCAAACCTGTCCAACATTTGATCAATAAAGGGCACCAGGTAGTGATCTTTCGTGGTTGCTACATTCCATTTCCTATAGTCCATGCATCTGCGCCACCCTATCACCGTTTTGGTTTGAATGAACTCATTTTTGTCATTGGTGATGACCGTCATCCCGCCTTTCTTAGGGACACACTACACCGGGCTCAACCACTTGCTGTCGGAGATGGGAAAAATGATCGTCGCATCTAACAACTTGATCACTTCTTTCTTTACCACCTCCTTCATAATCAGATTCAATCTCTTTATGGCTGAGCCACTAGCTTGTGGCCTTCCTCCATAAAGATCTTATGTATGCACAGGGCTGGGCTAATGACATGGATTTCTGACATTTGCCAATTTATTTCCCTCTTTCTCCTATTTAGCATAACTATAACAACTTCCACTTGGATTGCAGTCAATGAAGCAGACAAGATTAAAGGTAATATATTATTTTCACCAAGGAAGACATACCTGAGATGTAATGGCCATGACTTCAACTCTAGCTGAGGAGCTTCTTCAGCCGAGGGCTTGGGTGGAGGTCCCAATATGCTTAACTGCTTTCTTTAGCATGTTAACATTGTGATTGTTCATCACATTTTCTATTTCTATGGCCTCTACATCATCCATTAGCCCTTGATTCAGTAACATTCTGGCTAGTGGATCTGTACTCTCCACTTGGCTCACTACACCCACTATATCTAATACTATGATGGCTTCCAAGTCCTCATATGTAGTGGGCAGCTTCAAAGGGTTATACGCATCAAATACTTCAACCTTGTCATGGGCTCTCATGGTGAGCCTTCTTGCTGCAACATCGATCAGTGCCCCTCCTGTTGCTAGGAAGGGGTGTCCAAGAATAAATGGAACCTCTGGGTCAGGTTCAAAATCCAAAATAACAAAGTCCATGTGAGAGATCCCACTTTGACTAAAAAATCATCTATCACACCATCTAACCTTACCACAGAATGATCAGCCAATTAAAATAAGATGGTGGTAGGCTTCGAGTTTCCAAGACCCAACTTCAAGAACATGAAGCTAGGCATAAAATTAATACTCATGCCCAAATCACATAAACATCTGGCATTCAAACAATTTGTCATGACCCAACCCCGTGAGCCGTGACTAGTGCCCAATTTGGGCACCCAGAAGTAATCTCAAAGACAAACTCTAAACAGACGGCTTATGCTGGCACAAATATCAAATTGACTCTCAAATCCAAACAAACATAATTACCATTTTTAAGAAATATTTAGCAACACTTATTTTATTTTACAGATAGTCCCGACTGACCTGCACATCCGAATATACCAATAGAATGATCATATATATACAAATATGGGTCGACACAGTCAATATGGTGGGTACAACTGCCTATCAAATATACCAAATATATTATGCAGGCCAAATCGGACAAACTAAGCACAACCCACACGTGTATGTATCCACAGACCTCTAACGTACTGACAGAACCATAAGACAAGACAGGGCCCCATCGTACCCCAATTAGATATACATATATACATATAATACAATAAATGAACGTACAGATATAAATCAAAAGTAGGCTCTGGAATAGGGGAGCACTTCCAACCGCAGAAGGATGTCCTAAGCTGATGAGTCACCCACTCTGTATCAGAACCAAATGGACCAGAATAATGGCGCCTCCAGGCACACGCCATCCACAGTGTAATGGCAGAAAGTTTAAATCCCCGAAATCTCCATCACATATCAAACATAGGATAAGTGAGCCAGGCGTCCCTATACTCACAAATCCTAATACAGAAATGGTATAGTGCAAAAGTGGGGCCGCTCGGATTATCGGATCGCGCCTACTAAGGATATGTCCTGGACCGCTCGAATTATCAAATCGCACCGAGTAAGGATATTTCCTGGATCGCTTGGATTATCGACATATCAAAAGCCCAGCTCCTTATAACTCCAAACTAAGCAAAGCCGTCCCATGGGCAAACCGACCTGCCGTATTTAGCCTACTTTGGAACATATATATATATATAGTATAGTATGCACGACAACAACCAGCTCGGGAATTGGTGAACGACGTCATAATAGGCACGAGTAGAGTAGTGAGGAATCATATGCATAAAATCATTATCATAAATCCTATTATAAGTAGAATAATCATGGTTGACATCGGAATAACATTTATTACAAATTTATTCAAAAGTTATCAAAATCACATAAAATATATCTCGAACTGACCCAACTTACGGAGAACATATTTATCCTAAATCATACAAACTCCTACGAGGCATTTCAAAATCGTTTTCAAGGCAATCCGAGCTTTCTATCTCCTACGACGCATTTCAAAACCATTTTCAAGGCAATCCGAGCTTTCTATCAAAGTTACAGATATTTATAGTTTCCAAAATCATTAAGACATAAATTCTTGAAAAATTAATCAAATTTTCACATATTCTTGCAATTTACAAATTTCAAAAAAAACATCGGAGTCAAGATTATGACAAATTTACATAAGAGTGCCAAGGAACAAAGACGGACCATACACATGCTCGGATTGCGAGAATGGAGTTTTCTTCAAGGTTTGTATCAAAGCCTATTTTAACTAAGACATGCCAAAAAAAAGGGTTGCTTTACATACCTTAAACACTCTCCAAAATAGTCCAAGTGCAAACCAACTCCAACTTATGCTTTGAGATGCTCAAAGTCTACAAATAATCCATAACCATACCAAACAATTAAGTAAAGACTTCTTAGCATTAAATTCAATGATCATAATACACTAACTAGGCCTTCATTCATAATTCCCACACAACACAATACTACACAATATATATTTACCCATTCGGCCCCAACATCATCATTTACAACTTACTTCCAACATGCTATATTTCATGATTTTCTTTCATTTTAGCATACTACAACATATATACAACCTTCATAACAAATAAAACAAGATTAAATCATACCTTTTCCACTTCAACTCCTTAAATAAGCTAGGGTTGCCAAAGTGAAGAATAAAGGCTTTCCTTGCTCCAACAACACTTCCAAGCTACCAAGAGGACTCAAGATACATGGTTTGTAACATCAAAATGAATTGGAAGAGAAGAAACAAGAATTATGAAAACTCAAGAGCTAGGCCGAAACTCTCCTTGAAGTTGCACAACATTTGCTTCTTTTCTTCTTGAAATTTCTAAGTGTTAAAAGATAAGTGAGATGTAGAGATAACCTTATATATATACACATTTATATCCAACCAACTCTTGCCAAGTGTATCACACTTGGTCCAATTGGAACCCAATAAATTTTAAGTGGGTCCCACCTTATCTTCTAGAATTAACTTTTAAGAATTTCACTTTGGTCCTAAACTTTTAAAATATACCACTTTGGTCCTAAACTTTCCAATAATGCCACTTTGGTCTTAAATTGTATAATAATTTCACTTTGGTCCCAATTTTTTTATAATTTCTCCAATGCATGAAATGCGGGTTCTAACACAATTCTCAATAGTTACTTGTACAGTAAAGCTCTCAGGATCCTTCAACTTAGTCAGCAGTTGAGATCTATTAAGAATCCTAGAGCTACATGCTTTCGTGAGTGCCTGATATGCTATCAAACTATAATATATTTAACACTTAAAAAATAGGAATTTATGTGTTCTCAATGTGATATTTATGGATTTTATGTGTTTTTGTATTTAAGTTTGTAGGAATATAGGTTGACCATGATTTGGGGCAAAATTGTAGAAGATTGCTATTTCTTTTATGATTTACGAGACACTCTATGGATCATAGAGCATTCTACGAGTCGTAGAGGCAGTTTCATGATAAATTCTAGTGAAGGATGAATTCTACGATCAGCTCAATGAGATAAGTATATGAGTCATCGAGCATTCTACGAGTCATATGATGTGTTTCGTGAAGATCTCTAGTGAGGGATAATTTGATGAAGTTGAAGCCTATGAACATGCAGTACGAGTCATAGATCGATTTATGAGTCATAAAGTGAAGTCGTAGAAGAGAAATCTAAGATCCTAAAAGCTGATTACGAGATCCTAACTACGAGTCATAGAAGACACTACGACTTGTAGCGACCTTTTGTAGAGTCCGCTGTCCAGTTTTTCAATTTTATTTAGGACTTGATTGTAATTACTATAAACAGTACTTTTATGTTATTGTACAAGAGAGGATGTCATTATTCAGTATATTTAGGGCTTTTACTTAGAGAACTCAATACTTGAGAGAGAAGATTGTGAGAATACACTTGTGAATTAATTTGATCTCCAATCTTGTGATTATCTATCAATCTTGGATTTGCTTGATTCTTAATTCAATTGGGTAAGTGTTTAATTATGTTTTCTCAATTTATAATTTCTTCATCTACCTATGGCATGAGTAGCTAAATCCACAACTAGAATTGTCAGAACCATGAAGAGCTAAGTAAGTAAACTTGGGTAATTCACAATTCTTTTAATCGGTATATGTATGTATTAGTCAATTCTCTTCGTTTTACATGTTTTCTAATAGTGGCCAACATTAGAACCCACATAGTGTTACTGGCTGGACCAAGGTAGTAATGAATAGGAAAAGAAATTAATTAACAAGATTCGATTGATGTGATCTCATCTAATCAACCGAACTGGGCCAAGAGGAGGTTGCACTAGGACTTATAGGTAATGCTTAGTATTGCACACTATGGAGATGGGTCAAGTCGTATAGTGAAATTTTCTTCTCACCTTTAACCAAAGGGCTTGGTTAACTTGAATTACTATCATGCATACTATACACTAGACAAGAATTGGGTTATCCAGTGATACTAAGTTGGGAATCATGGGGAACACGATACCCTAGTTTCTCTCTATTATTGATTGTCTCTCATGATAGTTAGTTTAGTTTACTTTCTAATTGATTATTACAATACCCCCCCTTTAAGGAATTGAGTTGGAAAACTACTTGAATTGCTTATTGGTGAATTAGTCCTCAAGTCTACATATTCCTTGTGGGTTCAACCCTAACCTTGGTTAGGTTTTATATCTTGACAATGACCACTTTATCCTCTAAAAAAGAGGTGTAACTTGGCGACATCAAGTTTTTGGCACCGTTGCTGAGGAATACAGTTATACTTAAGTTGTTTCATTAAGTAATTCATGTCTTAATCCTTAGTTCCCTTTATTTTACTTTTATTTTTGTTTTTGTTTCTTTGCAATGTATATGAGTATTTTATGCCCAACGCTCAGAGTCAAAGCAATCCTTTAAATCTATTTGATCCAGAGATCCACAGAATTACAAGAATAATAACCCAGGAAAATGTCAATAATGCAGCCAATGGAGCTTTGAATTGGGGTAATAATGATGATGATAGGAATAAGAACCTACCTCCTTTGGAGGACATTCCACAGCTTTGGAAGTTCAATGTCAATGCTTACCAGTGGAATCAGTACAGGTTGAACCCCATGACTATGGATATAACTGGAGCTATTATATTGCCACGACAATAGACACAAAGTTCACAGTCTCTAGTGGGTTACTTCAGATGCTACACAACTGTGGGCTATTTGCGGGCTTACCATTAGAGGATCCACGTAACCATTTACACAATATGGCATTTGTTTGTAAGAGTGTGATGGAGACATAAAATCTGTCTATGGATATTGAGCGACTTCATGTCTTCCCATTGTCTCTCACAGGTAATGCTGGATTATGGCTATCTGAGCTCCTGCAGAGTTCAATTAGTAGCTTAGCAGATTTACTGAAGGCTTTCTTGGAGAGGTACTTCCCTAGATCGAAGAAGCTTAAGTTAAAGGACCAGAGCAACAACTTTGAGCAACTTCCTAGTGATTCGATAAGTACTAATTGGAAGTGGTTTACTAAATCTTTGAGGAGCATCCCTGACCATAAGAATTTTTATAATGCCTTAGTGGAGATCTTATACCGTACCCTTGATGAGAACAGTCAGGCTTGTACTGACACTATCATGGAGGGCATGTTTCTAGATCAACCATTTGTAAGGATTGTTGAGCATATAGAGCAAGTCATCAAGACTAATCGTGCATGGGGACAACAGGATAGAGCTACTACGAAAGGTACATATATTGTCAGTGTGGGTTCAGAGCAAGCCAAAACTATTAAAGAGATTATGCAACAACTTGCTCAGCTTCACACAAGCATAGATGTGGTGATTAAACAGAATCAAGATAGAGTGAATGCAGTGGTTCACCAACCTTCACCTGTGCACCCATATACGAGGAGCCATACTATGAGGAAGATGCATGTTTTGTGAATGATCAGACGGGGGCTTTTTAGACCAACATCCAAGGGTCCAATCAGGACTATTAGCGCCAAGGTCAAGGAAACTAAGGTCATAACTATGGTAAAGATGGAGCTTTTGGAGATAATCGGGGTGGTTACTATAATAGGAACAAGAGTCTAGATGCAGATTAAGGTCGTAGAAAAGGCTTTAAAAATGGTCCTTATGTGCCACCACACAACCGTGACGTAGGTATAGGCAATTCCAGAATTGAGAAGATATTTGACTACTTGTTGAAAAAGGCTGAGACACAAGATAAAACTCTAAGGGGCATGAAATCAGATATTTCAAACATAAATAGGAGACCAAGGTAGTAATGAATAGGAAAAGAAATTGATTAACAAGATTCGATTGATGTGATCTCATCTAATCAACCGAACTGGGCCAAGAGGAGGTTGCACTAGGACTTATTTGAGTAATAGTTTGGTCAAGTGTCAACTCAGTTGAATCAGCATCAAAAGGGTATATTGCCTAGTAACACAGTGCAAAATCCTAAGAATGAGGGGCAATGTATGGCAGTTACTACTAGGGTGGCAAGAGCACTATTGATCCTCCTATGCCAGCTGATGAGGAAGATGTTTGTAAGGAGATGGTTACAACAAAGGATATGGATAAAGGAGATGATCGTGGCAAGGATGGGGTGAGTGAAATAGCTAAAGCACCACAAAAGCTTAAGCCCGTCCTTAGGCCTCCTCCTCCTTTCCCTAAAAGAATTAAAAAAAGGGATGAGGAAGGTAAGTTTAAGCACTTTCTCTCCATACTTAAGAAACTATCTATCAATATCCTTTTCATTGAGGCTTTGGAGAGAATGCCGGGCTATGCAAAGTATATGAAAGACTTGGTCTCCAAGAAGCACACTGTGAGTCAAGAGCTTTCTCAAGAGCTCTAATATTATAGTGTTATCAGTATAAAGTCCTTAGCTCGGAAGTGTGAAGATCCAGGAGCTTTCATTATATGTTGCACTATAGGTGATGTGAAGTTCGCAAGGGCACTATGTGATTTAGGTGTCAGTATCAATTTGGTACCCTTTGCGGTCTACAAGAAGCTTGGATTGGAAGCCCCTACTCCTACTAGCATGCAGTTGTTAATAGTGGATAGAATAGTGAAGAAGCCTGTAGGGATACTCTATAATGTGTTGGTTAAAGTGGAAAAATTCATATTCCTAGCAGACTTTATTATCCTGGATTATGAGGTTGATTTTGAATTTCCTATTATTTTGGGAAGGCCTTTCTTAGCCACCGATAGCACCTTGGTGGATATGTGAAAGGGCCAACTCAAGTTTAGATTTGGGAAGGATGAGGTCATATTCAACATGTGTCAGTAAGCTAGAAAAGACAATGATGTGAGAGTGGTTTCTGTTATCGAGACTGTTGATGATCCTGAGCCAGAAGTACCACTTAAGGTAAGATAGGGTGTTGATACTTTGAAGGCAGTGTTGATGAACTTTGGCAGTGATGGTATCCAAGACTATGAGGAGACAATAAATGCTTTAGGGGTGTCTTATGGTCCTAGGTATCAAACTAGATTAGAGCTAGATTTGCAGAATTGGGAATCACTACCCACAAAGCCTTCTATAGAAGACTTGCCATGTTAGAATTGAAGGCCCTTCTAGCACATCTGAAATATGCATTTTTGGGAGCTAACAACACCTTGCTTATCATAATAGCTGCAGATCTTTCAGATGCTACACAACTGTGGGCTATTTGCGGGCTTACCATTAGAGGATCCACGTAACCATTTACACAATATGGCATTTGTTTGTAAGAGTGTGATGGAGACATAAAATCTGAAGGCCATTAGATGGACTATTGTAGACATTATTGGCATCCCTCCTGGGATATGTACACATAAATTCCAGTTAATCAAGGACTACAAGCTGAGCATTGAGCATCAAAGGCACTTAAACCCTCCTATGCAAAAGTTTATATGCAAAGAGATTATTAAATAGATGGATACAGGAGTAATCTACCCGATTATCGATAATAAAAAGGTGAGTCTGGTGTAGTGTGTCCCAAAGAAAGGAAGTATCACAGTGGTACCTAATACTAACAATAAATTGATCCCAATGAGTCCAGTCACGGCATGAAGGGTGTGCATACATTACAGAAAGCTTAATGCCTCGATAGAGAAGGATCATTTTCCTATTCTATTCATAGATCAAATGCTGGATAAACTAGCGGAAAAGGGGTGGTACTGCTTTCTTGATGGGTATTCAGGCTATAATCAGTTCATCATCGCTGTAGAGGATCAGGAGAAAACTGTATTTACATACCTCTATGGCGCATTCACATTCAAGAGGATGCCATTCGAGTTGTGTAATGCCCCTGCGGAGGTGTGAGGAGTTTCTTGGGACATGTAGAATTTTATCAGAGATTCATAAAAGACTTCTCTTAAAATTTCACACCTATTGCGCAAACTATTGGAGAAATATGCTAAGTTCGTGTTTGATAATGCATCTCTGAAAGCCTTTGAAGAGTTAAAGAAGAGGTTGATCTCAGTACCAATTATTTTGGCTCTAGATTGATTTAAGCCCTTTGAGATCATGTGTGATCCAAGTGAGGTTGCTCTAGGTGTGGTATTTGGACAATACAAGGAGAAGATATTGCATCCCATATATTATGCTAGTAAAATCTTAAATACGGCCCAGAAAAATTACACTGTCACAGAACAGGAGTTACTCGCATTGGTCTTTGCATTCTTAAAGTTCAGGTCGTATCTGTTGGGAGCCAAAGTAGTGGTACATACAGACCACCAACACTTAAATATTTGATGGCTAAAAAGGATGTGAACCCAAGGTTGATGAGATGGGTATTTCTCTTAGAAGAGTTCAACTTTGATGTCATTAACAGAAAAGGGACAGAGAATCAGGTTGCAAATCACCTCTCCAGATTGGAAATGTGGCAATGATGAAATTTGATAATGGATTAGAGATAAATAATTCCTTTCTTGATGAGAGAGTGTTAGATGCATCACATGATCTGATACCTTGGTTTTTAGATTATGCAAATTACTTAGTGAGTGATATCGTGCCACCCGACTTAAACATATCAGCATAAAAAATTTATGTATGATATGAGAAAGTTCTTTTGGGATGTCCCATACTTATTCCGTATATATGTTGATAGGATTATTCATCACTATGTTCCTGAGGTTGAGATGATGAGCATACTTGAGGCATATCACCTGTTATTGGTGGGTGGACATCATAGTGGGATTCGAACAACCCACAAGATCTTACAATATGGGTATTATTGGCCCACTATCCATCAAGATGCCACTATTCCAAAGCTTATGATAGGTGCCAAAGAGAAGGTGGGATTTCTCGCAAGCATGAGCTCCCTCTAAACCCTATTTTAGTGGTTAAGTTATTTGATGTATGGGAGATATATTTCATGGGACCATTTGTTAGCTCACATAGAAATAAGTACATCTTAGTTCCTGTGGATTATGTATCAAAGTGTGTGGAGGCCGTGGCTCTACCTAATAATGAGGGTAAAAGTGTCACAACATTTCTGAAAAAGAACATTTTCTCAAAGTTTGGAACCCCTTCGGAAATCATTAGTGATGGAGGTTCTCACTTCTTTAATAGGTTGTTAAAGCTCTTCTGGAGAAGTATGGAGTGAAACATAGAGTGGGGATGCCTTATCATCCTCAGATGAGTGGGCAGATGGAGGTGTCTAATAGGGAAATCAAATAGATTCTATCAAAAATTATGAATGCAAGCCAGATAGATTGGTCATGGTAGCTGGATGATGCATTATGGGCATACCAGATAGCATTCACGACTCCAACAGATATGTCTTCCTACCAACTTGTCTTTGGGAAAGCATGTCATTTGCCAGTGGAGCTTGAGCATTCTGGCCATTGAAAAAGTTGAATCTGGATTGGAATGATGTAGCAAACTCTAGGTTGAGCCAACTTAATGAGCTTGAAAAATTTTGATTGAAAGCATATGAGAGCGCTGCTTTGTGTAAACAGAGAATGAAAGTACAACATGACCGCCACATAGAAAATCGCAAATTCACATCAGGGAACTTGGTGCTGCTCTACAATTCTAGACTAAAGTTGTTTCTTGGAAAGCTCAAATCTAGATGGTTCGAACCCTTTCAAGTAGCACACGTCTTTGATCATGGGGCCATTGAACTGGAGAGATGAAATGGAGGAACTTTCAAAGTAAATGGCCAAAGAGTCAAACCATACCTTAGAAATGTGGAAGAGTTAAATACAGTGGAGGAATGGGAGAAATACGGAAGAGTTACGGTGGAGGAATGAGATCTTGAGGAAGCTTGAGTACTCAAGCTATGTATGTTGTGTCACAATAATAAATCAAGCGTTGCTTGGGAGGCAACCCAAGGTGGACCGAAGCTTAGGTTCCCAGGTATGTATTTGACCCCTTCATGTGTGTAGTTTGCTTTATTTTGTACATTGGGGACAATGCACATCTTTTTTGATGGAGTGTGGGTACTTATGGGCCTCGGTGAAGTCTAAGTATCTTATGGTCCATAACTATCCCAATTTTTAATCTCGAGGTTTTCTTCCTTATGGATACTTACTTTCTGTTGAACCATATATTTAGGATGTTTAGATAATATTTGTAGCATATAGTACTAATACTTATGGCATATAACATGTTTCTTCTCTTAAAATTTCACACCTATTGCGATAATATTTGTAGCATATAGTACTAATACTTATGGCATATAACATGTTTTTATGTTTTGTTTTGAAAAATGGTACCCACCAAATTTTTTGATTAGTGGCTAGATAGTAACCATGCATGTTTAGGTGTTTGAGAATATCTGTTCTGATAATTGAGGTTAAATTGAGATAAGAAGCATGATATGTGTCTTTTGTTGATAATGTATGCAATGTCATGTGAGTGTGAACTTATTTTGCTAGATTAATGTATTTTGTGCTAATACAGAACTTGCCCTGTTACTCTAAGTTAGATTGCAGATTAAATGGATTAGGAAAGGATTTTAGGCCTTTGTTCTTTAATTAGTTTACTTTAGCTTAAAATAGCCAACCAAATGATGATATATCCCTTGTTCCAAATATTTAAGCCTTACATGTATCAATTCTTTCTAAACACTATTAACCTAGCCTTATCTAGTGAAAAATCCTGATATTGGCCCTAGTCTTTCCTTGAGCATTGTGAACCTTAATTGAGGCAAAAAGTCTAAGTTGAGGGTGGCTACACAAAAGTAGCCCTAGTTTGGAGGGTAGATATTGTGTACTTCACCACAGGCTAAAAGCCTAAGTTGAGGGTGACTAGTGAAAGGGTAAAAGCACAAAAATAAGGGGGTGAGTTAGGAAGGAAGAGAAAAAGAAAAAAAATCATGTACCTGGTGTAAGAAAAATAAAATATGCCTTAGATTGAGCTGAAAAAGCAAAAAAAAAAAGTATAAAAACAAGGCAAAAAACTAAAAAATGAGAAGAAAGCACCCGAAAAAGCTTGAATAAGGAAAAAGGGAGAATAAAGTGAAAATGATAGAGTTTAGTGGGGCAAAAGTGAAGAAAAAATACAGTTTTAAGGAGGGTCATTAGTCACTATTTTCCTAAAATATCTTACCAAAGCCCCCTAACCCTACGTCACAAGCCTAAAAAATCCTAATGTGATTCTGGTCCAGTTTGTCGAAGGTCTGAGTCATGAGTATAGGGCAAGTCAATGGTATTAGTCATTATGCATGAATATCTTTTGTGAGAGAGTATTTTTACACAGTCCCAAGGTTAAATATAAAATCATCATTGAGTGTTAAATATGGGACTTCTTTCTGTGAGGGCAGTTGCATTTCATTGTTAGCATTTGACTTGTTTAGTGCTTGTGGACTATTGATAATCCCTTTCTTGTCATAGCTGTGTTGTCACATGCACCAATTTACATTGGTTTGCTAAATAGCTATCTAATCCTATTTTGAAAAGTTGGTGTGGGTATCTAAGTTTGAGATGCATATGATGTATGCCATTGAGTTGAGTTCTATGTGTTGTTTTATTATCTATATAGATTGAGTACTTGCTTGAGGATATGCAATAATTTTAATTTGAGGGTATTGATGTGCTGTCAAAATACAACACATTTGATACTTAAAACTTAGGATTTTGTGTGTTCTGAATGCAATATTTATGGGTTTTATGTGTTTTGCATTTAGATTTATAGAAATACAGGTTAGCCATGATTTGGGGCAAAATTGCAAAAGATTGCTATTTTTTTGATGATTTACGAGATCCTCTATGGATCGTAGAGCATTCTATGAGTCATAGAGACAGTTTTGTGATAAATTCCAGTAAAGGATGAATTTTGAAGATCAGCTCAATGAGACAAGCATACGAGTCATAGAGCATTCTACGAGTCGTACTAATGGGTTTCGTGAAGATTTCTAGTGAGAGACAATTTGATGAAGTTGAAGCCCATGAACATGCAGTATGAGTTGTGGATCAGTTTACAAATCGTAAAGTGAAGTTGTAGAAGAGAAGTCTAAGAGCCTAAGAGCTGATTACGAGACCTCTACTATGAGTCGTAGAAGACACTATGACTCGTAGAGACCTTTTGTGGAGTCCACCGACCAGTTTTTCTATTTTATTTAGAACTTAATTTTAATTACTATAAATAGTACTTTTAGGTTATTGTACAAGAGAGGATGCCATTATTCAATATTTTTAGGGTTTGTACTTGGAGAACTCAATACTTGAGAGAGAATATTGTGAGAATACACTTGTGAATTAATTTGATTTTCAATCTTGTGATTCTCAATCAATCTTGGATTTGCTTGATTCTCAATTCAATTAGGTAAGCATTTAATTATGTTTTCTCAATTCATAATTTCTTTATCTATCCATAGCATGAGTAGCTAAATCCACAACTAGGGTTGTGGGAACCATGAAAAACTAACTAAGTAAGCCTAGGTAATTTGCAATTCTTGTAATGGGTATATGCATGTATTAATCAATTCTCTTCGTTTAGCATGTTTTCTAATGGTGGCCAACATTAGAACCCACATAGTGTTACTGACTGGACCAAGGTAGTAATGAATAGGAAAAGGGATTGATTAATAGGATTTGATTGATGTGTTCTCATCTAATCAATCGAATTGGGCCAAGGGGAGGTTGTAGTGGGACTTATAGCTAATGCTTAGTATTGCACACTATAGAGATAGGCCAAGTCGCATAGTGAAATTCGCCTCTCACCTTTTACCAAAAGGCTTGATGAACTTAAATTACTATTCTGCATGCTATACACTAGACAAGAATTGGGTTATCTGGTGATACTAAGTTGGGAAATCATGGGGAACACGATACCCTAGTTGCTCTCTATTATTGATTATCTCTCCTGATAGTTAGTTTAGTTTTAATTTCTTATTGATTATGCAAACCCCCCCCTCTTCGGGAATTGAGTTGGTTAACTACTTGAATTGCTTATTAGTGAATTGGTCTAGGGTTTACGTATTCCCTGTGGGTTAGATCCTAACCTTGGTTAGGTTTTATATCTTGATAATGACTGTTGTATCCTCTAAAAAGGAGATATAACATGGGCGACATCAGTGCCACGGTCTCAAACTCAGCCAACTTGTTCTTGTTGGCCACAATGTCTTTCACATACTTGGCATACTTTGGGATCCCCTGCAAAACATCAATAAGAGGTAAGTTATTTTGTACCTGTTTTAGGAGCCTGATAAATTTCTGGAAACACTCATTCTCCTCCTTCTTTTTTAGCTTTTAAGGAAATGGTGAAGGAGGTTTGGGTATTGGAATTGCCTCATCATTAGTTGGGCTGGGATTGCTTGCCTCATCATTCTGTGTATTGCTCAGTTCAGCCCCATCTCTTTTCTTTGGGACCAACTCTATGAATGGTCTTTTACTTCTGGTGTCAACTGCATTTACCTACTTTGGGTTGGGGTCAGTGTTACCTGGCAAGCCTCTTTGAGGTCTAGAAGTTTAACTCTAAAGCAAGATGAAATAAATATAATGAATTCTCCGAAGTAAGGGAAGATTACCAATTAGCTGAACATCCTAGATCCTCAACGATGCGCCTATTGATGATCTCTAATCCCTATATCTGCATCACAAAATGATGTAGCACTGAGTGGTGTCAGTATGTGGAATGTACAGTATGTAAAATAGTTGAATGAAATAGAAACAGGTAGAATAATATAGCACAATATTAATTATGAATAGTAACCAATCAATATATCAAATGTCTATCTTAACCAGGAATAAAGAGTAGGCAAGTGACCCATCAACTAATCAAACCTCATTAATCTACTCAGGCTCAAGACAATAGAACTCAACTCAACACATCTCATCTCGACTCAGAGTACTCAATGTGGGAACTTTTTGGGAGTTTCTCTTGTTCATCAATAATTACTTATGAGCCAGTGATTTTACAACAAGCCACTGTTGTTGCCATAGCCGTTCTGTACTTTCCTGGTAGAGAACGAATCAAAACAATAATGGACAAGTCCAAAATGGAGATGGAATTCTATAAGTCTTCTACTGTTTCAGGTACTTCTATCCAGAGGGAACCTCAACACAAAGTGATGTGATGGTTATAATCCTCACCTATGCTTGGCTACGTAGTTTGATGGGTGCGAGTTGGATTAACTCTTACTCGTTTGGTGCTCGATACTCCTCTTAAGACTCAATGCTCATAAGATAATCCATCCCAATCAAACTATCTCAATCAGCCTCATGGAGGCACTCATCATTCCATTAGTCTCATAGAGACTCTCATCGTCGCATCAATCAATATCTCAATCAATAGCTCAAGGCTTAGAATAATTTTAGGAAAAAATCGAATAGACATATCATTAGAGTTTATTTATGGAGACTCATAGGACCATCAAGTTCTATCAACTCACCATCACAATCGACATTCTCAAATCAAGGCTCTAGAATCAATCCCTAAGTTCATTCATGCATGCTTTCAAAATTATCATGTAAGGTTATGCAATATCTCATAAAAAGTATTCAATTCAAGAAAGATAAGTTTATGATGATCATCAACATATGAAAATGCATGTAATTAATATAATATTCAAGAAAACCAATCAAGAATCATATATGTAAACTCATTAGACTTTTAACTCTTCTATGACCATGTATGGGGCACATGAGAGAACAATCACATGCTTTTAGTTTAGTCTTACATACCTGGGGTGAAGTTTTAATAATCAATCTTCAAGAATTCTCCCTTGAATCCTCCAATCTTACGTTCTTCTCTTCTCTTCTCTCAAGCCCTAACTTTCACCAAGACTTAGAAAGGACTTAGAATGGGATTTCGGACCCTTTTTATGTTCCAAACAACCTATTTTGATTGTGTATTAAGTTTAGAAAGGGTTGGCAATTGCCTAGAATGCCCATCATAAAATAAAGAAAAATTTCAACTTGGAAATACCTAGTCTGAAATGCGGACTGGGCACGCCATAGTGTATTTTTTTTCAAAAATTTTCTGAATAAGTTTTTCCAACCTCCATTGAAAAAATTTAAAAAAATATAATTGCAGGTCTGCATCCAAGGTGCATTGCGCCTGTGTCGCATATCAAAATTGTTTTTGCTTTTTGGATCGAAAAATTATCTTTTGCTTCGATCGCTCTTAAAATCGACCAAGACTATTTCCCCACTCAATTTTTCATATTGATCGCATATCCAGTCTTGAATTTGCAAAAGAGCATGGGAAGATACGCTACGCGCATACCTCTTCTCTAGGGGTATTTCGATAATTTTACCAAGTGTTACGTCATCTCCTTCTTGGGATCATTCATCCTCAAAGATGAGTAAAGGTGGATATGAAGGAATGAATAGACTCAAAACTCATTTCAACATTCACATCTATCAATCAAAGTCTCGACTCTTCCTCAATCATCAATCAACTCTATTCGAACTCAAGAATAGACAATCAACTCAAGAATAGATCAATCAATTTAAGTCAAGAGTAAGGAAATTACCTTCATTGTTCTCATTTATTAGATACGATAGGTGCAAATATTTTGCTTTCATCTCTTTCTTAGCGTCTCATGTAGCTTTCTCAATGAATTGATTTCTCCACAGGACTTTAACCGAGGCAATCTCTTTGGTTCTCAATTTGTGAACCTGGCGGTCAAGGATTTGGACTGGAATCTCTTCATAAGACAAGCTATCCTTCACTCCAATATTTTCAACAGGGATCACCAAGGCAGGATCTCCCAAGCACTTCTTCAACATCAAAACGTAAAACACCGAATAAATACTGTCTAACTCAGAAGGCAGCTCTAACTTATAAGCAACCTTCCCAATCCTCTTTACAATTTGATAAGGTCCAATATAGCGAGGACTCAATTTTCCCTTCTTCCCAAATCGCATGACACCCTTCATAGGTGACAATTTCAAGTATACCCAATCATTTATCTCGAACCTCAAGTCTCTCCTCCTCATATCGGTGTAGGATTTCTAGCGACTTTGTGCAGTCTTTAAACTCTCTTTAATGACCTGAACCTTCTCTACTGATTGATGGATAAGATCAGTCCAACTCAATTCCACTTCTCCAACCTCAAACCACCCAATTGGGGATCTATACCTCCTCCCATACAAAGCTTCATAGAGGGCCATTTGGATGCTTCCATGATAACTATTATTATATGCAAATTCAATCAATAGTAGGTGATCATCCTAATTTTCCTTAAAATCAAGAACACAAGCTCTCAACATATCCTCTAATGTCTAAATTGTATGCTCTGCCTAACCATCTGTCTGTGGATGAAAGGTTGTGCTCAGATTCACTTTAGTACCCAATCCTTTCTAGAACAATCTCTAAAATTAGGAGGTGAATTGAGCTCCTCTATCCGAGATTACCATAGTGTTGGTTGTCTTAACTACTAAGAAGTGAGCTGATTTGGTCATCCTATCCACAATCACACAAATCAAATCATGTTTCTTTCGAGATCTCGATAGACCAGTAATGAAGTCCATATTGATCATCTCCCACTTCCATTTCTAGGAATCTCAAAGTTCTATGCTAATCCATATGGTCTTTGATGCTTAACCTTTGCTTGTTGGCAATTTGGTCACTTTGAAATGAACTCCGTAATATCCGTCTTCATTCCACTCCACCAGTAGAATTCCCTCAAGTCGTGGCACATCTTGGTAGAGCCAGGATGAATGGAATATCTAGAGCCATAGGCTTCCACCATAATCCTTTCTTGAGCACCATCAATATCTGGGATGCACAATCTACTCTGGTATCTCAACACTCCATCTCCCTCTTTGGAGAAGACTATCACTTTTGGTTTGTGGACAACCTCTTTCAATTGAAGTATGATAGGATCTTGGTCTTGTTTTTCTTTCACCTCTGTAACTAAGGATGAAGCAGACCCATTCTGAACATTAACTCATCCCTTCTCGTTCTCCTTAAGTTAAACTCCCAATCGAGCCAATCAATGCACTTCTTTAGCTAGCTCCCTCTTTCCTTCCTTAACCTGGGTTGTGCTACCCATTGACAACCTGCTAAGAGCATCAACAATGATGTTAGCTTTACCAGGATGGTAGAGAATGCTCATGTCATAATCCTTGAGCAACTCCAACCATTTCCTCTGTCATAGGTTGAGCGCTTTCTAACTGAAGACTTACTGCAAGCTCTTGTGGTCTGCGAACACATCCACATGCACTTTGTATAAGTAATGCCGCTAGATTTTAAGTGCAAACACCACTATTGCCAATTCAAGATCATGGGTCAGCTAGTTCCTCTCATGAACCTTAAGTTGTCTGGAAGCATAGGCTATCACATTCCCTCTCTGTATTAGCACACATCCCAATCCAACCCTTGAAGAATAATAATAGATTACAAAGTCCTCTGTCCCATCGGGCAAGGTTAAAATTGGTGCGGTAGTCAGTCTCGTCTTCATCTCTTGGAAACTTTTCTCACATTTGTCAGACCATTGAAATTTTACCTTTTTCTGCATCAATTTAGTCAATAGTGCAGACAAGGAAGAAAATCCATAAACAAATCGGCGGTAATAGCCTGTCAACCCTAATAAACATCCTATGTTAGTCGGAGAGGTTGGTATGGGCCAGTTCTTAACCGCTTCAATCTTTTGCGCATCCACTCGAATACCATCACCAGAGATAACATGTCCTAGGAAAGCCACTGACTTAAGCCAGAACTCATATTTTGAGAATTTTGCATACAACTCATGGTCCTTAAGTGTTTAGAGGACCACTCTGAGGCGACTAGCATGCTCCTCCTTATCTCTCAAATACACCAAAATGTCGTCGATGAACATAATCACAAACATATCAAGATATTGTCTAAATACCCTATCATCAAGTCCATCAAGGCTGCAGGTGCATTCGTCAACCTAAAGGACATGACCAAGAACTCAAAATGGCCATATCTAGTCCTAAAGGTTGTCTTTGGAATATCACATTCCTTTACTTTCAATTGATCGTAGCCAAATTTGAGGTTTATCGTTGAGAAATAAGAGGAACCCTGAAGTTGGTCAAACAAATCATCTATCCTTGGGAG
This sequence comes from Solanum virginianum, assembly GCA_000787875.1. Classification (NCBI taxonomy): domain Eukaryota; kingdom Viridiplantae; phylum Streptophyta; class Magnoliopsida; order Solanales; family Solanaceae; genus Solanum; species Solanum virginianum. Next base: position 96,615 of record DF358021.1, read on the forward strand.
AGGATATTAATTCTTTATTGTGACCTTGTTCAATTACCTATAGTCAATACGTATTCCGAGAGACCTATCTTTCCTTCGCATGAATAGGACAGAGGCACCCCAAGGAGAAATACTCAGCCTTATAAAGACCTTCTCTAATAGATCTTTCAATTGTTCTTTCAACTTAGCAGGGGCCACCCTATAAGGTGGAATTGAGATAGGCTAGGTATCGGGAAGAATATCAATCCTAAAGTTATTCTCCCTATCAGGAGGGGCTCTAGGCAGATCCTCAGGAAACACTTTAGGAAACTTATTTACAATCGGGACTAACTCAAGAATAGAAGACTCGACATCATCAGATTTAATGTCACGACCCAAGCCTAGGTCCTAGATGTGACACGGCGAATAGGGAACCTGAAGGAACCCCAAAAAAGTCTCTTAGCATATCAATCACACATTCTTGGTCATGGAAGCAAAATAAACAACAACAAGAGATATAAATAAAGGGAAACGGGACTAAGGGAAGTCTTTGATGATTAGGAAGGCATAAAAGAGTCAAGCTCATAGCATAAGTAATCATAATATCCAACAACACCTCTAACATGTAATGGAGTGGGGGCCAAGACACTTTTCGATCTCACCCTCATAGTAACAAGTGTTCAACATAGAAGTCTCAAAATAGTAAGAGTAACATAGATAGTTTCCTCGGACTTGAGGACTCACTATAGCTTATCTTTGAAGTACCGAACTAGCCACATGGAGGATGATCAAAAGGTGCTTCGGTCCCTAGATGGTAATATAATGTAGGCATAGAGTATGCATTAGTATGTTTGAATGTACTAAGTATGTAGGATGCAATGCAACAAGAAATAAGCCAATATAGTCAAAATGCATAATCATGAGCAATGATAAGTATAATCTCAATATGGCATGCATGATCAATGCTTGGAGTAAAACATTCTTGTAAATTATTCAACTTGCATAGTACATAATACATGTGTGGGAAGAGACCTTAACCAACATAGACCAAGCGAGCTTCTACTTGGAATCCAAGGCATGTCACCCTCTTGACAAGGTGATTGAGACATGTCACCCCCTCAACAAGTTAATCGAGGCATGTCACCCCCTCAACAAGGTGTGGTCTACTTGCCATGGTAGCTATACAATGAATAATTCGAGGCATGTTACCCCCTCGACAAGGTGAGGTATAACTACATAGATCCACTAGAAAGCCATACGAGAGCTCATGTATAACCTATGGTGGCACATAGTTTAGAGACTAAGACTTTATATAAGGACCCCTTGGGTTGAGTCCCCATCTTCAACCTCGATCGAACCATTTCCTCTGTCATAGGTTGAGCGCTTTCTAACTGAAGACTTACTGCAAGCTCTTGTGGTCTGCGAACACATCCACATGCACTTTGTATAAGTAATGCCGCTAGATTTTAAGTGCAAACACCACTATTGCCAATTCAAGTAGCTCATAAAAATGCTTAACCTCTAATAGTGAGTCTAACTTGAACATGAGAATAGATAACAATCATACATGATCCCTTGCTTTAACATGAATGGCTCACAAGAGGTAAAATTCTTAAAATAGGGCTTAACTTGATACTTGCATCATCATAGATTCTTTTCATGAATTCAATACATACTTGAAAGCCCTTAATCATCATATAGTCACTTGACATGTAAATCATGTAATAGATCATCAAAAACTTGAGAATTCTCGACTTGACATTTTATTAAACAATTGGCGGGTTTATGATACTATTGGTAGGTGCATAATGCTTGTTCAAAATCATGAAATTCAAGAGTGAAATAATATAGGAAAACTCAATGCAAATTTGCCCACCATCATATAGTAAAATCGTCATGTAGGGTATCGTGAAATCCATCATCAAATCTCATAATAGATTATAGTTTCATAGCTCAAAACATGCATAGTATCAATAGACAAAAATAATTCATGGTATAGACTTGAAATAGATAGTTATGCATAATCAATCAACATTTCATAAAATACCAACATAATATATGCTCATATGTCATAATAAGATATACCCATAAGTATTACAACTTGAAAACATGCAATTTTCATAAAAAGGAAATTGGGCTCCATGGGTGAAAGGACCCAATGGATGAAACCTACATACCTCAAACTTGGATTTTCTTGAGATGAGCTTGAAGGAAACTTTGAGCTTGAAGTGAATCCTTGAGTTCCAAAGTTAAGCTTGGAATTCTTGAATTTGGTACGAGATATTTGGTTAAGTCTTGGAAAGATTTTTGTGAGGGTTTTTACGTGATATAGAGTTGAAAAATAGCTAAATATGGGTGTTTTCATGCATAAGTGGGCATGGGGCTATGACCACAATGCCCTTGGCCGACACAAAAAAACTAAGGAACATTTTATACTAGTCTGCACTAGTCCGTAATGTGGACCAAATGTGAGGAACAAATTACACTACTTTGCGCGACACGCCAGGGTGAATGCTCTCTGGAAATTGAAAATTACGAAATTTACTTTTTGCTATGGGTCCTTTAAAATGTTATACCCATTTCCCACTTAATTTTCCCCCTTGATCGAGAATATGAAGTCAAATTTTTTATATCATGCACGAATTTTGAGATATATAGAAATTATGATTATGGCATTCCAAAGCACATTTTTGGGGCGTTTCATTTAACTCACATGAGGTGATAGATGTATCCTTTGGAAATCATCTTTCTAGCTCTAAGGTATGAGATAAACTTTTCCCTAGGTGCAACAGAATCACCCTTCCACTCTAGAACTGGTTTATTCGGGAATTGGAACTTAACTATTCAAGTTCTACAATCAACGATGGCATAACAGGCGAGAAGCCAATCAATGCCAAGGATCACATCAAAATCGGTCATGTCTAACTCAACCAAATCAATAAGATTATCCTAATGATAGATGGACACTATGCAAGCTGTATAGATTCTCGCAGCTCAAATAGACTCATCCACTCGAGTAAAAACATCAAAGGGTTCAAGAAGACTCTCAGGGGTTCTATCAAATCTACTGGCCACATAAGGAGTTATAAAAGATAATGTGGCACCAGGATCCATCAAAAAATAAGAATCAAGAGAAAAGAATCGAATCATACCCATCATAACATCTAGGGAGTTCCCCTGATCACGATGACTACCCATGGCATACAAATGATTTGTGGCTCCGATTGTGCCTGACGTAGTACCTCTCTGGTTTCCTCTAGTTGGCAGGGCAGGTGCAGAAGATTGAGCCTAGTTACCCTACTTTGGGCACTCTCTTTGATAGTAACCCTCTTGGCCACACTTGTAGCATACATCACTCCTCTCATGACATTTCTCTAAGTTTAATTTACCACACTTACCACATGCTAGCTTACCCAGTGAACCTTGAGCCAAACTGGCTTGTGACTGAGATCCATGGGCTCTAACATTATGGGACCTCTGATCATTCCTGATTCTAGGCGCAGGTGAACTAACAGATGATAGTGTTGGTCCCGTCTGAAATCTGCTTCTATTACCCTTCTTTCCAACCTTATGGCTGGATGTTTTAGCTTACTCCTGAACTTCTCTCTATCATGTTGCCTCTTCTCATCGGCTTATTGCATAAAGGTCATCAGTATCCTAATATCTATGTCACTCACAAGCATCGCTCCCCTCCTATCCCTTTTTGGCCCTCTGTTTAGCCCATCCACATATATTCCCATTCTCCCCCTCATATTAGTAACTATATCCGGACAATATCGAGACAGTTGAGTGAACTTCAACCCATACTCTTGCACAGTTATAGAGCCCTATTTCAAGTTCAAGAACTCTCTTACCTTAGCCTCTCTTCATTCTCTTGGGAAGAAATGTCCTAAGAAAGCTTCCTCAAACATTGCCCAAGTCAACATTAGGGCACCCTCTCCTCTATCCTTCTTCTATTGGTCGAACCAAAGTTTGGCCACACCCTTGAGTTGGTAAGAAGCCAGTTCAACTCTATCAGCATTAGCCACATGCATCACTTGGAACACTTTCTGAAGCTCCTCCACATAGTTCTCAGGATCCTCAATGATGCAGACCCTGTGAACTCAGGCAGATTTATCCTTAAGAATTCCTGAACTCTAAATGTGTCATGTGCAACCTATCTACCCCTTCCTTGTCTCGCAGCAGGTGATGTGATAGCCTGGGGTAAAGTTTGAAGAGCCTAGTGAAGTTCAACATTGGAGACCTCATCTTGTGGGGGCTACTCAACAGGGACAATTGGTTCTATTAGCTCCTCATGTCCTTGAGGCTCAGGTAGGTTAACATTCTGTCTAGCGGGACACCCTCTATCTTTGACTGCTCTTTTGGGAGGCATGATCGTAACTCTGCAACGCACAAAACATGAATTAGAAGAAGACTTTTCATAGAGCATAAATCTATAACACGATTTAGAACATGAAAGAAGTGAAACAATTCCTAAATGTCCTATAGCCTCTAAATTATGGATGTGGAGCTCTTCACACCAATAATAAGGACTCTACTAGACACGGCTTCATAGACTCCCTAGGACTCTTGAACTCGTACATTGATGCCAAGTTTTGTCACACCCTGGGAGGGTACCCAAGACGTGGCCGACACCCAGAGACTATTGCTAGTCCCCAAGTGAACTACTTGGCCTCATCCTATTCATCCACTCAATAAACTCTAATAATCGGTAGAAGACATGAGTAAGTAAATGGGTACATCATCAAGTCTCAAAAGAATATAACAATTAAAAAGGTTAGTAGAAATAACTAGCTCAACAAGTCTTACATCAATATTTGACTCTACTCTATGAAGCCTCTATCACTATCAAAATGGTGCCAATGACAGACCCATGGATACCTCAATCAAATTAAAGCTAATCAACTCTAACTCTAAAGTAAGATGAAATGAATATAATGAATCCTCTGAAGTAAGGGAGGCTCACCAATCAGATGAATGTCCTACATCCTCAATGATACATCTGTTGATGATCTCTAATCCCTATATCTACTTCTTAAAATGATGCAGCGACGAGTGACGTTAGTAAGTGGAATGTACGATATGTAAAATACCTAAATGAAACAGAAACATGTAGAATAATATATCACAATATCAACTCAAAATAGTAACCAATCAACATGTCAAATATATATCTAAAACAAGAATAAAGAATAGCCAAGTGACCCGTAAACCAATCAAAACTCATCAATCAAATCAGGCTTAACTCAATAGAACTCAATTCAACTCATCTCGACTCAGAGTACTCAATGTGGGAACTTTCTGAGAGTATTTCTTATCCAACAACAATCACTTATGAGCCAGAGATTGTATAAAAAGCCGCCATTATTGCTACATTCATTCCGTACTTGCCAGGTAGAGAACGAATTGAAACCACAATGGACAAGTCCAGAATGGAGACAACAATCTACAAGTCCTTTATTATTTTAGGGAGTTCTATCCAGAGGGAACCTCAACACAAAGTGATGTGATGGTTCTAATCCTCACCTACGCTTGGCTATGTAGTTTGACGAGTACGTTTGGATTAACTCTTACTCTTTCAGTGCTCGATACTTCTCCCAAGACTCAATGTTGATAAGACAATCCATCCCAATCAAACTATCTCAATCAGCCTCGTAGAGGCACTCATTATTCCATCAATCTCATCAATCAACATCTCAATCAATAGCTCAAGACTTAGAACAATCATTAGGAAACAATAGAATAGATAAATCATTAGAGTTCATTTATTGAGACTTCTAGGACCATCAAGTTCTATCAACTCATCATCCTTCTCACATCACAATCACACTCGACATTCTCAAATCAAGGCACTAGACTCAATCCCTAAGTTCATTCGTACATGCTTTCAAAATTATCATGTAGGGTTATGCAATATCTTATTAAATATATTTAATTCAAGAAAGATAAGTTTATGATGATCATTAACATATGAAAATACATGTAATTAATATAATTTTCAAGAAACCCATCAAGAATCATGTATGTAAACTTATTAGACTTTCAACTCTTCTATAGCCATCTATGGGGCACATGAGAGAACAATCTCGTGCTTTTAGTCTAGACTTACATACCTGGGGTGAAACTTTACTGATTCAAGAATTCTCCCTTGAATCCTCCAATCTTACGTTCTTGTCTTCTCTTTTCTCAAGCCCTAACTTTCTCCAAGACTTAGAAAGGACTTAGAATGGGATTTTAGACCCTATTTACGCTCAAAACGACCTATTTTGATCATATATTGAGTTTAGGAGGGGTTGGAAACTGCCCGGAATGCCCCTCATAAAATAAAGAAAAATTTCAACCCAAAAATACCCAGTTCGCGACGCGGACTGGGC
>DF358021.1:102969-116268 GCA_000787875.1 Solanum virginianum
TATATTCAGTACATTATCTCGTAAAATCCCCAGTTCGCGACGCGGACTGGGCGTGCCATAGTGTATTTTTTTTACAAAAATTTTTTGAACAAGTTTTTTCAACCTCCGCCGAAAAAATTAAGAAAAAATACAAGTGCACATTTGCGTCCAAGGTGCTTCGCGCCTGTGTCGCATACGGACACTCGCATTTTGGATAAAAAATTATCTTTTTCTTTAGTCGCTTAAAAATCAACCGAGACCATTTTCTCACTCAATATTTTATGCTAATTGTATATCCGGTCTCGAATTTGCAAACGGAGCATGAGAAGACGTGTTACATGCATACCTCTTCTCTAAGGGCATTTTAGTAATTTTATCAGGTGTTAGAACCTCGTTAGCCTGAGAATGATAGGGATAATTAATAGGAAGAGTTATGGCCACCAGAGCTTAGAGCACGAGAAGCGTCATCTTGGCCTCGAGGTATCAAAACAATCACTCACTCAACCAGTCTATCTGGATCAAAAACTCCAAAGTCATATCGTGCCTAGAGTGAATGTAGGCGACTAAATTCCCCACATATATACCACACACAATCCAACCCACACAACCGTATGTCACCATCCCTTCAATAACAATAGCTAATCCCAGCCTTTGGTAATGATAACAAATGCATAAGAACTAACAGTTGTATACAGAGCTATGTATCTCATAGACTAATGTAGGGTAATGCCTACCCAAAGCCAAATACCATGTTCTAGTCAATTCCAAGTACTCTGAGTAAACATAGACAGTCACAGAAGTATCTGTGTGGCTCTATGCATAGTGTATCTATGGCAATGTCGACTTAATCCTAGGCTAAGGCCCCAGGAGGATAAAGAATCAAAGAATAAACAACAGGGTCCCCGACCAAAAATATGAACAGGGTCCCAGACCAAAAAATAATCAACAGGGTCCAAAACCCAAAGTATCAAAAGGGTCCCAGACTCAATAATAATTAACAGGGTCCCAAACCAAAAGGATCAACAAGGCCCTAGACCCAAGAATAATCAACGAGTATATCACAAGTATCCAGAATAACCAAGTATGGTAGAGTTATATCTATACTAGGTATCATAGGTATCCCAAACAAATTGGCCCATTAGAACCATATCTATACCAGAACTATCTATAGTATCGCGTGTAATCAACAAACAACCTCACAACCAGCATATCTTAGTAGCATTAGGCTACATATCTCATCGATAGGAGTTAAGCTAGAATACATACCTATCACAGGGCATTAGCCCATATCCAACCTTAATTAAGCCTTTTCGTAGTTCAATAGTCTGAGCAATCAGCTACTATAGTGATCACAACTCGTACAGTTCAGAACAACCACCAATATCCCAAAATAATCATAGTTACCCTATATCCTAAGTATAACGGCTATCTAGGAAAACAGGTATTAACAAATCATAACAATAACAACATACCCAGTGGAATCCCACAAATGGGGTCTGGGGAACAAATCATAACAATAATGTTAATATGTATAGCAGGAAATATAACTAACAATCAACCTCATGATGTATATACATATCTTGCTCAGGACTTCCAACCATAAATAGGCTCCTATATACATGTATTTCAACTCGATCTAAAGGTAAGGAAAACCTAGCCTACCTGAAAGGCGAATCCACGCATCCCAAATAGTCCACGCGAGTTTCTCTTCCCTGATGACCTTCAAATGTTGCTTAGCTATCAAAATATGAGTCACAATATTAATACAACCATTTTGGCTATAATATCTCGAGAAATGGGGAAGAATAGGTCAATTGTGACAAAAATGGAGAAAATAGGGCCTATGCCCAAAACGCCAAACCAACCCTCATAAAATGATCTCTATGTCACAAAAACCACACGATATATTTTTATCAAAAATGTGTACTACAGCAGCTTCCCAGCTTTATTTCTCAACAATAGGATTAAGTTAACAAAATATGAGCATACCACAGTGTAGGTCTAAAAAAATAGTACAATTTAGACCTAAATTTTACTTAATTTCAATAAGAAACGGCCAAAATATCACAATATGAAGTTTTCAAAAAATGTGAACATAAACTACAACTAAAATTGCATTTTTGCACCAAATAGAGCTCCATCAATTAATTCTGACATTACCACAGTGTGCATCTTGCAAAAATACACAAAATAGACCCAAATTTCACCAAATTCTAACTTAAAACGGATAAAAAATTGCATATTAAAGTTTCAAAAAATATATTCAATATGCAATAGAAAAAATATCAATTTTTACCTCAAATAATGTGTCGAAATTGATTCTTGACACTTCTACATTGTTCCTCTCAAAAAATACACAAGTTAGCTTTTTGAATCGCCGAAATCGGATAAAAAATGAGAGAGAAATCATTGATGGAAGTTGTACGTTGAACTCGATCAATTCTGGAAACTTTTCCAGATATATATAAGTCCTTTTTCCCTTTTTTTCACCGCCTGCCAGGTGGCAGGCCCTCATTTGGCCATGTTCGCATCGCCTTTTAATTTTCAGCAACTGCTCAAACTTAATTTAGATGTTCCGGCCTCATTCGGAGTTAGAAAGATACAACCCATATATGTAATTTTAGAAACGACATTTTGGACTCAATAGTATAGTCAAAATTTCTATTGGAGGGTTTATTCCAATGTGGGTCTCATTTCCCAATATCAAAATCTACCGAAGGGACTAAAACACACCGGAATCTCTGAAAATTGAACGAAAGGTCCTCCTAGGCCAAAATGTTCCAGATCCAACGGTGCGGTCACAATTTTCATTTGGAGCATGTTTCCCAAGGACGTTGACTAAAGTCAACTATTGACCCATTTAGAAGGCTAAATTTGCAAAACTTGATAAAAATTGCACCAAATATTTTTCTAGCCTAATTTGATCGTTTCGAAGCTAATGGAACTGTTAGAATTCTGCTCCGAGCCCATTTACTAGGACTTTACCTGAAAATTGATTTTATAATTATAATCTCTTGTTTAATTTAAAAAGTTTTATAATTGTTAAACTATTCACCTAATGACCAAACAATCAGTGTCAATAAATCACAAATAGCACTATGCAAATGTTAAAATTGATAAAATATTCGCGGAACCATAGAAATGACTTGGAGAGTCATTTACACAAAAACTAAGGAAAATATTTTCCGAACCTCTCCTTCAGCCTCAAATTATAACATTTTTTCTTTTCTTTAAATAAATTAAAAGTTTATTTTTGAAATTTTTTTTCATCTCATCCCTATCCTAACCAACCTACCCCCTAAAAAAGTTAAAAAGTTCCATTTTTTTTACCCTACCTCCTACCCTCCTCCCCCCACATCAGCCCCCACCCCCCCCCCCCCAAAAGCATAGAGTTATTTTTTACTTTTTTTTTTCCCCCTTTCCCACCCCCCCTCCCCAGCCCCAACAAAAAAATAAAAATTAAAAAATTCCTTCTTTGAAAATATTTAAAATTTTAAAAGATATCTTTTTATTTTACCATGTCCTACCTCCCACCCCCCAAAATAAATTTAAAATTATTTTTAAAGAAAACCTTAAATTATTTGAAAGTTATTTTTTTAGTATAAATTTTGGTGGCCTTTTGGGCCATTTTATTAAAAAAATAATCGTCTGGCTAAAGGCACTAATCTTAAAACAATTTATAGCTTAGAAAATGACATATATCCTGAAAGTCTAATATACATTGAAACCTATCTCTCTAATTAGGAAACATCTTCTTGTAACTTCCATCTCTTCCACTCCTTCATTTCTTAGCTTTTGTCTAGCAATGCTCCTTTCCGGCAATCGTTGAAATTTGTTTCGCCTTTTGCTTTTATGGATATATTTTCATATTGTGTTGTTGTCACTTCTGTTGATGCACACACAAGTGCATTCACTTTTGATAGGTACACTGCATCTCTTTTTGTGTCTTCCTTTTGTATCTTTTTTGTTGCTCAACCATCTTCATGTCTTGCTTAATAGGTAAGGTATTGTCCATTTGGTTGTGTATTCCATGGTGATACTCTTCAAGAGTTTGCAGTGCAACCATAGGTATCAGATTTGGTACTATGCCCTTTTTCTCTTTGTGATAAATCATTGACCTTTGTTTCTTACATTTTAGTTGGTCTTGAGCATGAAGCCAAGTTCTACTTAGATTCCACACTGACCTCCACGCCTTAATGATAAATATGCCACTGTACCCTAGGTTTGTTGGTGAAGGTTGTTGTGTGCTCCAAAAGATTAGCTAGATTTGTTTTATAGCAAACTTTGCTCTCCTTACCAAATGGGAGACCTCATTTGTAAATATTTGTACTGCTTCCCCTGCTTTTCTCAATTTCTATTCTCTGGCTATGCATGTATATATTTTCCTTTTGTTGTTATCTTGATAAATGGTATTCGTGCTTGTTTGTATTTATTATTTGTCTCCCCTTTTTAGGTAACTCCTTGAAGCTTTTAAATTCTTGTATCTTTGTGTTGTGAACTGTTAGATTAGCAAAATCGACCATCTAATTTCCTTCCCTGTATATATGTTATATTTGTATTTTCTACTGCTGTATGGACAATCTGATTTGTTCCATTATTTTAAAAATATTCCACAGTATCCTCTATTCACCTTGCACTATCCTCACCATAGCTAGGGAGTTAGTTTCTATTATAATGTTTTTTCATCTTTTTTTTCTGTTATGACTTTTAGTGATGCTTGTATTGCTTTAGCTTCTGCTTATATGTTTGTTGCAATACCTATTCCTTTTGACTGTCTACATATTAAATCTCCCTGATTGTCCCGTATGGAGTACTTTCCTCTAGATTTTTCTTGCTTGTCCCAACTGTGTTGCACTTAAATTGTTGTTCCTCGGGTATTCTCCAACTTACTATCTGATGATATATCTTAGGTTTGTAATTGCTTACTACTCTAACTATCTTTTTTCATATTCTCCCTTTGAAATTTGTCATGAGCCCTTTTTCCATAATCAGCCTTTGGATGTTAATTGAGACTTGCTCCACTAATCCTTCGAAACCTATTTTTCCCGTCATGTTTCAAAATATCTCTCCTTTACCATAAGCTCCACATAATCAAAGCTGGAACTATCTTTATTACTGTTTTTAGCTATTGTTTGCATACCATCAACATTTAATTGTTTGAAGTAGATTTCTTGGTGGTATTCCACACCTACATATATAGAAATGTACCTCTACCACTTTAGAGTTGTGGAAGAAGTTAAAAATAAATGTGTCATTATTTCTATTTTTTGTGTTTCACAACATCAATATCTGGAAATAATATTTATCCTCATCCTTTTTAAATTAATCTGTAGCTATTCTACCTTTCCAAACTCTCCATAGAAAGCAATTGATCATATTTCTCCTCTTTATTCTTTCTTTTTCTCAGTATTGACCAGGCTGCCTTAACTGTGAAATTATCACTCGTCCCTCCATCCATCTTGGTATGTCCTGTGAATTCATTTTAATATCTGGTGAGATATTATCAATAATGTACTCTATTATCTCCTCATATATGTGTGCCAACAACTTCTTCCTATCCCATTAACCATCTTTAATGAAATCTTTTACCTCTATCTCTGTCTCTCCTCTGTTTTCCTTCTCCACATAATATAAGGCCCCTTGTTTAGTCCAGTTATCAAACCAAAAATTAACTTGTCCATATTTTAACATCCACTCTATGTTGTGTTCAACTTCTTTTCTTAGTAATATCATTTTCCTTCACACATGTGAAGCTCCTTTTCCTTGTGTCATAATAGGATGCCACTTTTTTCAATATATGTTCCACTTGCAATTGCTCCAAACTGATTTTGTTGAGGTTCTGAATGCCTACCATAACTTTGCAAATAGTGCATCAGGTATATCATGAAGCGAACAGAATCCTATTCCTCCTTCAGTTTTTGGGTAACAAAACATATCTCATGCCATCTAATGCTTTCGTCTAACCCTTCCTATGTTTCCCTGGAAGAACTTTGCAAAACTTTTAAGTAATTAATTTATTACACTTTTGGAGGATTCCTTGCTGACATTAAATACACTAGTATTGCTTGTAGTACATTAGCAAACAAAATATATTTTTCCCCATATGTCAATAACTTATTTGGCCATTTCATAACCCTTTTGCTGATCTTCCTAACCAAATCATTAAAATGGGAAATTATTGTGACACTCATAACTCTATCCTCATATGTACCTAGGTTTCAATCCTCACTCGTACATGTGGGAAGTGTATTGGGGTCATAAGAGACCTCTAGTACTTAGTCGAGTTCAAAACTTTCCTATAAACTGAGGTTTTAGCCTTATATTATGCAAGAATCAAATTTAAATGGTCATACCTCTTAGCATACAAAGAATTATATGTCCTATGATATACCAAATGAGAATGCTTTGAATTAGTTTTTCAAAGCAACTAATTTCACCTCATTTGGAGTTCAGAGTCAAAAGTTATGGTCGTTTTACTAAAGAGTACCTGTGCAGAGTGTATTCTACGAAACCACTTTATAGGTCTTAAATCCAAGTACGGCCCATGTGCTAAATCATGGCAAAAGTTCTAAAACTTCACATTTTTGGTTCCATACTTTAGGGTCCAATCTATGGGTCGTAGAACACTCTAGAGGGCGAAGAATGGGTCTCGTAAAATGATCTAGAGACCCCAAAATTTGCCCAAAAGTTTAGGAAAGGTTCCCTATGGGTCGTAGAAGCTTCTACGGGCTGTAGAGGGTCTCGTAGACGACCCCACCTGTAATTTCAAAGAGGGTTATTTTAATCTTTTCTCACCCTTGTAAACCTAAACTTGTCAGTTTCCACGTAATAAAACCCCTAGAAAGTACTTATTTATATCATTCACTTCAAAACACTCCAAGAACTCAGGACATAGTTTCAAAGGGGCAAAAGCTAGAGATTTTAGAAACCTTCTTCAATTCCTTCAAAAAACTCATTTCCCAGGTATGTAAGGCCCTACAAAAGTTATTTTACTAGAATTTTAGTATCTATAACCACCAGTTTCTATCCAAGATAATGTTTATAAGTTGAGATCAAGCTTCCTCCATTACTAGTCAATTTCATCAAACTACTTGTCCATGTATTTTTCTTGATAAAAATCATGACTTTTACTGATTTCATTACTAAGTTATGCTATTGAGACAGGATTTACAGTTATTATTGTATTTATAAGAACCCTATATCTATTTCATGAAAGTTATTATATTCAAAATTTTTGGAGTTGCGTTTAAGAAGTACGTGAAGCTTTTTTATGTGCAAAATTTTTGAGCAATTAAGATCATGTTGAAATACCTTGCATTGATACAACTATTAGAAAAAGAAAAGAGTCAAGTTGAGAAAAGTTTAAGAAAAGTTAAAGTTGGGCTAAGTCCCAAAAGATTAAAAGACATTTTTAGAACTCTTACTCTTAAAATTATGAGCATTATAAAAGTTATTTTGCGAGTAGTATTGAGCACCGATATGAGTGAGAGTAATAATATGTTGAACTCATAAACTACGTAGCCGACGTAGGATAGGACTATACCAAAAGTACAACTCCTTATTGCTACTGAGATGGCCCATTTTTGGGATGGATCCATTCCCCTAGTTTTCATCCCTTACTCTGGAAAAAGTATTGGACAACTCTGGCAGTGTAGGCAAGATGTTGTATCATCACAAAGCTCATAGTGATGGTTGTCGGCTAAAGAAACTTCCCAAGTTAAAGTAAACTAGTTTCTTCACATAGAGTTTCAACATATGTTTTACTTCCAGCATGCACTTTATTTATTACTTATGCTATCCTATTTTGATACATGTTTTAATTACTTTGAGTATAGTGCCTTATCCTATTTTCTCATTTTGGCCATTTCACATACCATATATTCCACGTACTGACGTCTTTTCGACCTTCATAGTTTTATGATGCAGACGCAGGTGAAAGAGTTCCTCAGCAGACACTACGTTTAGGACCAGTTATTCATCCAGCCATTGGTGAGGCCTCCTACTAGTTAGAGGCTTTGGAGTCTTTGTTTATGTTTCCTTTTTAGGAGTTGTTCAGATTATTCTATCTAGGGGTTCCATAGACTGTATGTTAAGAGTTTTAGATCTAATTTTCGATTGTTGTTGAGAGCTTTCTACTATTTAGTTTATTCAGGCATTGCAGTATCTTTAGCTTATTATATTTTAGCCTTTCACTTACCACTTAAGTCTTCTACTGAGTAAAGTAGTCAGGCCAAGTGATTCGCTTCGGACCAGAACTAGTTCTAGGTGTCGACAACGCCCAAGGTGTAAACTCGAGTGTGAGAAACTTGGTATCAAAACATAGAGTTTGAGTGTCCTAGGGAGTCTATGGAACCATTTTTGGTAGAGTTTGAATTATTGGTGTGAAGTGTGCCATATCCATAATAAGGAGACTATAGGCATTAGAAAGTGTCACTATCAATTGTTATTCCCTCTTGTGCTTCAGAGTTTTCCTCTATTAAGTCCTTTCTAATTTGTGTATTCACGCCTTATTTTTTAGATCATGCCTCCACGTTGAGCTATTGGACTAACCAGGGGTAGAGGGCACTCAGGCAGGCAGAATGAAAACTATCCTGAACCACCAATTCCTAAGGGACCTAGAGGTCTAACTATGCCTATCGAACAACCACTGCATGCGAGCATCTCTAATGTTGAGCTCCTCCTGGCTATCCTGACTTTGGCACAGGCAATCACTTCACAGGGAGGTCAATAAGGAGATGGCAGGAATGATGGTTCAGATACCTTCAGGGTTTGTGAATTTCTGAGGATGAGCCCACTTGAGTTCACGGGGTCTAATGTGAAGGAGGATCTTGAGAACTTCATTGAGGAGCTCCAGAAAGTGTTTTAGCTTATGCATACAGGTGACACAGAGCGGGTTGAGTTGGCTACCTACCAGCTCAAGGGAGTAGCTAGACTCTTGTTTGACTAGTGGAAGGAAAGTAGAGTAGAAGAAGAGTCAGTTTTGAATTAGGAAGTGTTCGAGGAGACCTTTTTGGGATAGTACTTTCCTAGAGAGTTGAGGCAAGCTAAAGTGAGGGAGTTTCTGAATCTGAAGCAGGAAGTTATGAGCTTATGGGAATATAGCCTTAAATTTACTCAGCTACCCAATTATGCTCCGACTATGGTGGCGGACATGCGTACTAGGATGGATCTATTTGTGTCAAGGCTCTCTCGGATGACTAAGATAGAGGGCAGAAATATTATGCTCATTAAGGATATAGACATAGCTCTCTTAATGACTTATGTGCAGTAAGTGGAGGAGGAGAAAATGTAGGATAGGGAGGAGTTCGGAAACAAAAGGGCCAAGACGTCAGGCCAGGAGACAGGTAAAAAGGGGGTTAGAGAAGCCAACTATTTATCCTTTCAACCTAGGATAACTGGACCAACACCTTCATCTGCTAGTGCACCTGCACCGAGGGTCAGAAATGAGTAGGGATCACAGAACTGTAGGTTTTAGGGCAGCCAGTCATAGAGGAGTGTAGCTCATGGATCGACTCATTATCTAATTTGCGGTAAGTGTGGCAGGTCTCATCTAAGAGAGTGTCTTGTAGGCACAAATAATTGTTTCAGATGTGGTTAAGTGGGGGACTTATTAAAGGATTGTCCTATGGGCAGGCAGAACAATAGGAATAATAAATCTCAGTTAGTTTCTTCAGTACCACAAGGTAGGCTAGTTCAAAGGGGTGCTACATCAGGGACATACAGAGGCACAAACCATCTATATGTCATGGCCACTAGACAAGAGCAGGAAAACTCTCCAGATGTGGTTACTGGTATGTTCAAAGTTGTTACTTATGATGTCTATACATTGTTAGATCTAGGTACCACATTATCATTTGTGACTCCCTATGTAGGCACAAAGTTTGGAATCAGTCCAGAATGTCTTTTTGAGCTTTTTAGTGTTTTCGCTCCTACTAGAGAATTATACTAGCCCAAAGAATCTATATGGGTTGTCCAGTGTCAATTTACCATAAAGATATCTTAGCTAACCTGGTTGAGTTAGACATGGTAGATTTTGATATCATTCTAGGCATAGAATAACTTCATGCTTGTTATGCCTCTATAGACTGCAGAACCAGGGTGGTCAAGTTTCAGTTTCCAAATGAGTCAATCTTAGAGTGGAGGGGTAGATCAGTTTTTCCTAAGGGTTAGTTTGTCTCATATCTCAAAGCTAGAAAGTTAATTTCCAAAGTGTGCATTTACCATCTAGTCAGAGTAAAGGATTCTGGTGGCGAGGTACCATCTCTCTAGTCCATTCCAATGGTGAATGAATTCCCTGAAGTCTTTCCTGATGATCTACCAAGAGTTCCTCCTAATAGGGAGATAGACTTTGGGATAGATACCCTCCCAGATACTCAGCCTATATCTATTCTTCTGTATCATATGGCTCTTTCGGAGTTAAAAAGTTGAAAATGCAACTAAAAGACCTCCTAGATAAGGGTTTCATTAAACCAAGCATCTCATCTTGGGGTGCTCCAATTCTTTTCGTGTGTAAAAAGGATGGTTCTCTTAAAATATGCATAGATTACCATCAATTAAATAAGGTCATCATAAAGAACAAGTATCCTCTTCCCAAAATTGATGACCTGTTTGACCAACTCCAGGGTGCTACTTGTTTCTCCAAAATAGACCTCAGATCTGGGTACCATCAGCTCAAAGTCAGAGAAAGTGACATCCGTAAGATAACTTTTAGAACCCACTATGGTCATTACGAGTTCTTGGCCATGTCAATTGGACTAACAAATGCACCAGCGGCTTTCATGGATCTGATGAATAGAGTGTTGAGGTCGTACCGAGATATATTCATCATTGTGTTCATAGATGACATCCTGGTCTACTCTCGTAATGAGGAGGAGCATGCCAACCATCTTACAATTATCCTTCAGACCCTTAAGGACTAACAGTTGTATGCCAAATTTTCCAAATTTGAGTTCTGGTTAGCATCTATGGCGTTCTTAGGTCATATTTTTTCTGGTGAAGGAATTCAAATTGATTTTCAAAAGATTGAGGTAGTAAAGAACTGTCCAAGGCCCATAACACCAATAGAGATAAGGAGTTTCTTGGGTTAGGCAAGCTACTACAGGCATTTTATAGAGGGACTTTCTTTTATCTCAGCTTCTTTGACTAAGCTAACTCAGAGAGAGGTTAAGTTCTTATGGTCTGAAGCTTATGAGAAGAGTTTCCAAGAGTTAAAAACTAGACTGACTACAGCTCCGGTCTTATCCCTACCCGAGGGAGCTAATGACTTTGTTGTATATTACGATGCTTCTAGAGTTAGGTTGGGATGCGTATTGAAGCAGACAGGTAAGGTGATAGCATATGCCTCCAGACAACTTAAGACTCATTAGAAGAACTACCCAACTCATGATCTTAAGCTTATTACGGTGGTATTTGCTCTTAAAATCTGGAGACACTATCTTTATGGTGGGAATGTAGATGTATTTACTGAACACAAGAGCTTGCAGTATGTATTCAGCCAAAAGGAGCTAAATTTGAGGCAGAAATAAGTATCTATAACCACCAGGTCATCAATAACCACCAGTTTCTATCTAAGATCATTTTTATAAGTTGAGATCAAGCTACCTCCATTACTAGTCAATTTCATCAACATACTTATCCATGCATTTTTCTTGATAAAAATCATGACATTTGCTGATTTCATTACTAAGTTATGCTATTGAGACAGGATTTACAGTTATTGTAGTATTTATGAGAATCCTAATATCTATTTCATGAAAAGTTATTATATTCACAGTTTTGAGTTGAGTTTAAGAAGTACTTGAAACTTTTATATTTGCAAAATATCTGAGTAAATAAGATCATGTTGAAATACCTTGCATTGATGCAACTTTTAGAAAAAGAAGAGAGTCACGTTGAGAAAAGTTTAAGAAAAGCTAAAGTTAGGCTAAGTCCCAAAAGATTAAAAGACATTTTGAGAACTCTTACTCTTAAAGTTATAAGCACTATAAAAGTTATTTTGCGAGTAGTATTGAGCACCGATATGAGTGAGAGTAATAATATGTTGAACTTATAAACTACATAGCCAGAATAGGATAGGATTGTACCAGAAGTACAACTCCTCATTGCCACTGAGATGGCTAGTTTTGGGATGGATCGACTCCCCTAGATTTTGTCCCTTACCCTGGCAAAGTATTGGACGACTCTAGTAGCATAGGCAAGACGTTGTATCATCATGAAGCTCATAGTGATGGTTGTCAGTTAGAGAAATTCCCTAAGTTAAAGTAAACTAGTTTCTTCACACAATGTTTCAGCATATGTTTTACTTCTAGCATGCACTTTATTTATTACTTATGCTATCCTATTTTGAGACATGTTTTAATTACTTTGAGTATAGTACCTTATCCTATGTTCCTATTTTGGCCATTTTATATATCATATATTTCACGTAATGATGTACTTTGGACCTGTATCTTTTATGATGTAGATGCAGGTGACAGAGTTCCTTAGCATACGCTCTATTGAGGACCAGTTATTCATCCAGTCATTGGTGAGGCCTCCTACCAGTTAGAGACTTTGGAGTCGTTGTTTATTTTTCCTTTTTAGCAGTTATTTTCAGTAGTTATTCAGATCATTCTAACTAGAGGTTCCATAGACTGTATGTCAAGAGTTTTAGATCTTATTTTCGGTTGTATTTGGGACCTTTCTACTATTCAGTTTATTCAGACATTGCATTATCTTTCACTTATTATAATTTAGCCTTTCACTTATCATTTATGTCATGCCCAAAGTCCCGTTAAGGTGGACTGGCACCTGTTGCCGATAAGTCTCAGGAGAACCAACCTGTACTCATGCATTTTCTATACATATTATAAGGGATTTCTACATTCAACATGCATTTAAGAACGTAAACAGTAATAACAAGCCAAAAGAAAATTCATATGGCTAGGCCATTGGGGCCACGTTGTCTAAAGTATGAGACATGACCACACTTTCATTTACATAATCTTCAAAGCCTCTAAATAAGGAAAAGTAACTGATAAGGGTTGGGATAGGCCCCGCCTCTACTGACTATACAATACAAAAATATAAGCTCTAGACGCACAAAGCTCCAAAGTAACCTGGAGCTTGGTAACAACAGCTGGATATCCTGTACTCCTACTAGGGAGAGCTACTAACACCTGTACCTGCAGCATGAGATGCAGGTCCTCCCTAAGGAACATCAGTAAAAGATAATATATTGAATATGTATGGCAGGAAATACTATATATGAAGTAACAACTCAAATGAAATTATACACTGGTGTAGGATAAGAGACCACCTTTAGTTATACTGTGGGATCAT